>OX457046.1:43584828-43609828 GCA_949752735.1 Lumbricus terrestris | reverse complement strand
TGAAGTTAAAAGAATAGGAGCTCTTCCTGTAGCATTTTTCTTTTACCCAACTCAAAACTATACTTATTGGCCGTGCTAGAATCTGGAGCGCTTCTGAGTTGTACCTTTGAAGAGGTGCTATAGAAATGAATGAATGAATTAATGAAAGAAAGAAAGAATGAATGAAAGAATGAAAGAAAAAAGAAATGAATGAATGAATGAATGAATGAGTGAATGAATGAATGAATGAATGAATGAATGAATGAATGAATGAATGAATGAATGAATGAATATACTTGGCTAATAAAATTCGATAATGGTATTTTGAGAAAAACTTTCCTCTCTCCATCCGTATACATCTCTGATTTTATCACCTGCGGCTGTGGCTGGGCTGGGAGCGCCTCTGAGTGGGTTTCTTGAAGGGGCGCTATATAAGTTTATCGGAATGAATGAATGAATTATGATATATGATATAATATACGACTTAGGATTCAGCATGATGTGTTCCATCATAAATTTGACTGCCTTTAAATCTGACGGTCTGCAGTCAATTATAGGATAGCATTCGGAGTTTCAGGTCCACACTCTATTATTTAGACGTCGTTACACGGACAGCTTCAGAGGCGATCCAATCAAATAAAGATGATGGCTGCCACGCATGACATGAGTTCCCGCCACAACAGGTGGTCGCAGCAGCAGGTGTGTGCTGCTACCGTTCCAGCCAGACCACCGCCGCAGGTGATAAGAGCAGAGGTGTATGGATGGATGGACAGACAAGCAGAATGCCAGAGACAGATAGACGCACGTACACATACAGATAAACAGACAGATAGGCAGGCACACAGACAGACCCGACTAGATTATATCCATGTGTGTTCTGCACTTTCTGAGGTATCAATGTCTTTGTTGAGATGCTCATCTCGCGACTTTTGGGCTACTTTTTAACATGATATTTCGCCTAGGGAATTTCAAAATCTGACAACTATGATATCAGGCCTGACTCACGAGGGGATGAGGGTGTTGGGGGGAGGGGCAGGCAGCAAAGACAGCGTGCGCTAAGGTCGAAAGTCCTTTATTTAGCCGAATTGAGAAGTGCTTATATTCCGGATCTGGAATGGCCAATTTTTTGACACTTGGATGACTGCCATCATAGTCATCGTCGTACACCATTCCGGATTAGGAATCAGGTCACATAGGACAAAATGATGGGCAGAAGAGGTTTGGAGAGGGCGAAAGACGGTCACAGACATACATGAGACAGACAGACACACATATATACAGACAGACACACAGACAGACACACAGATAGACAGAGAACCAGAGACACAGAGAGAGAGACGAAGGGCACCGAGGTATACGAGAAAGTGACAAAGTAAGACACAGACAAAACAGCTGAAAAGGATAGAAAGACTGAACTAGCATCATTGCACATCACATTATTATTATTATTATCATCATCATTATCATTGTCGTCAGCTTCATCATAATAGTCAACATCATGATCATTAGAACGTCGGTAGGTCAGTCAACGAGCAACCCAGTCAGTCGGTCAGCCAGCCAGTGAACCTGCAAGTCAACCATTAAATTAGTCAGCCACCTATAGCTATAGCCTGCCAGCCAGCCAGCCAGTCAGTAAGCCAGTCAGCCAGTAACCCAGGCAGCCAGCCAATAATTCAGCCAGCCAGTTACCCACTTAACCAGCCAGTCAATCAGCCAGTGGCAGCCACCCAAATAGCAAGCCACCTGACCAGCCAATCACCAAGTCATCCAGCCACCATTCCCGATCAACATGGGACGCGGTGGTGCAGTGGTGGCGCCGGCGCCTTGGAGTCGGAGGGTTCTAGGTTATAATCCACCTCAAATCGCCGTGTAAGGACCTTGAGCAAGTCCTTCGCTCGCAATTGTTCGGGCGAGTCGGCGTGAAACTCCGATGCAGTGTCCGCGCTGTAGTCGGGAGCGCCTCTGAGTGGAGAGCTTGAAGGGGCGCTACAGAAATGAAGACATAAACAAATAAAATTTAGAAAACAGTCAGTCGTATCTAAGCTGCACTATACTAACCAGCTGTGACCGTTGCTGATGTTGGTCTTTGCAGATAAGAGCAACGAACTCAGACAACGTATCCGCCCCAACGGCCGTTGACATTGAACCCCCGTCGCTGTACTTGACCGGACTACCTCCCTCTGCCGATGAACCATCCTCATCATCGTCATCATCATCATCGTCCAGCACAAGGAGGCTGGTGACTGGCTGGTGGTGCTGGTGCTGATGCTGATGTTGACCAACCAATCCTAAAGAGATAAGCATAATATAACATTAAATAGTCGTCTATTATAATCATGCATGGTGCAGAGTTTACATAGCACAACTAACATAAAAATTATCATCATTTAAAACTAACATTGTTATTCGTGTGACGGCAAACAACCTTTGAAAGAAAATGATATCGTTTATTACTGATGCCATGCGATATTAAATAATGCGAGACAGCACTCAAATAAAGGTGTCTAATGCAGCATATAATCAACGAGTGTAACAACATCGAAAGATTATTACTGTAATGATCATGATTGACACCACGACTATCACCATCATGATCACCGAAGATGATGATGATGATGATGACGACGACGACTATGATGATGATGACGACGACGACGACGACGATGATGATGATGACCATGACGACGACGACGATAACGATGATGACGGCGAATTTCATAATCACCATCGTCATCGTAGCCGTCATCATCATCGTAAACATCATCATCATCATCATCAATATACCATCATCGTCATCGTCACCGTCACTGTCATCGTTACCATGATCATCATTTTCATTACACTATATTATCACCGCCACACCAATGACACCATTAATTTCGCAGCAAACCGACAGGCAAATTGGGACTGAGAGACTGTTGCGGCCCGCTGATTAATATTTTCAGGCCAAAGTTAAATTGAAGGTGTGTATATATAATGTAAGAAAATTACCGATATCACTAATATCGCAATTAAATCTATTGGTTTTTTTACGATCATTATGTCATTTTAACCGATACCATCACATCATCATCATCATCATCATCATCATCATCATCATCATCATATTATTATTATTATTATTATTATTATTATTATTATTATTATTATTATTGTTATTATTCTGCTCTGAGGGACTTAATTCTCTCAGGGACTTGGCGATTACAATGACTGACTGGCACCATGGGTCTTGTCTTCATGCTTCAAAGCACAAGTGTCTTTAAGAGCGACGTAAAAACATATCGCTGACTTCTAATAGTGAAACGTTGAACAAGAAAGATTATGATCACTAAAATATGATGAGTTATGTTGACCGATTTATTAACAACAACATAAAAATTACAATCATTTAAAACTAACACTGTTATTCGTGTTCCGGAACTATAATCGATTATTAGTAATCCCATGCGAGATTAAATAAAGCGACAGAGAAGTCAAATAAAGGTGTCGATTATGCAGCACATGATCAACAAGTATAATAATAACATGGCAAGAAGATTTTATTATTACTATTATAATGATCATGATTGACACCACGACTATCATCATCATCGTGATCACCGAAAATGGTGGTGAACTGTTGATGATGATGGTGATGATGACGATGATGATGGTGATGATGATGATGACGACGAAGACGACGATGATGATGATGATAACGACGATGATGACGGCGTATTTCATAATCATCATCGTCATCGTAGCCGTCATCTTCATAATCATCATCATCATCATCATCGTCGTCATTGTCATCGTCGTCGTAGTCGTCATCATAATCATCATCATCATGATCATCATCATCATGATCATCATCATCATGATCATCATCATCAGCATCAATATACATCATCGTCATCGTCACTGTCATCATTATTATCATCTTCATTACACTATGTCACCATCATAACCAATGACAACATTTCGCCGACAGCGGACATGAATGCTGTTTAATATTTTCTGGTCAAAGTTAAATTGAAGGTGTGTCGAATGTAAGAAAATTACTGACATTGCTAATATTAAAAATTAAATCTATTGTCATTTTAACCGATATCATCATCATCATCATCATCATCATCATCATCATCATCATCATCATCATTCATTCATTCATTCATTCATTCATTCGGACATTTATATAGCGCTCCTTCAAGAAAAACTACTCAGAAGCGCTCCCAACTCCAGCGTGCACAAAAAGAACAGTTTTAAGTTTAGTAAGGAAGGATCCTGGTAGAGTTCCAGGGTGTAGGCGTAGCTCAAAAGGAAGGCCATTCCAGACCACTGGTCTGGAATCATCATCATCATCACATCACTTGAGTCCTTGACCATCAGTATTATAATAATTATAATTATAATTATTATTATTATTATCATCGTCATCGTCATCGTCATCGTCATCATCATCATCATCATCATCATCATCAATCTACGATAATTTTGAACAGTCGCAAAGAGAATCTGATCGTACCCGGTGCGAAGAGGTGGTTGGCGTGGCTCATCGTGCACGGTGTCGTTGACTCGTGCGAGGCGATCGGTCCGCCGCCATCTTGACGAACCGCCGCAAGAGAACCAAGCAGTCCATAGCGACTGTTGCTACGGAGAAGGTGCGGAGAGTTCATGACCGGACTGTGTGTTAAGACAACTGGAAGTTAAACACAAGAAATTCAGTCATATATATATATATATATATATATATATATATATATATATATGTCATATGCATATACTTAAAAAAAATTATTCAGAAATTTATATAGCGCCTCTTCAAGGTAGGCTACTCAGAAGCGCTCTCGGCCCAACCAAGGCTAAATAAAACAGTTTTTAGGTTATTAAGGAACAGAGCGGAGTGACCCCTGGGATATATAATTATATTATATATATATATATATTTATATATATATATATATATATATATATATATATATATATATATATATATATATATATATATATATCCTAGGGGTCGCCGCGTAGCTCACATTTTACGGAAGTGAATGTTAGGCAGTTTTCAAAATTGCGATGTTAGAAAAACTAAAGTCTAAACAATTTAGTAATATAAATAGTAATATGCGGCAATGCAAGTTTGTATGTGCACTTGTTATAGCGCCCCTTCAAGCTCCCTACTCATAGGCGCTCCAGACTAAAGCGCGGACACTGAATCGGAGTTTCACGCCGAAGCGCCGAGCAATTGCGAATGAAGGACATGCCCAAGGTCCATACGAAGCAGCCTGAGGTGGATTCGAGCCTGCAACCCTTCGGATGCAAGGCGACGAACATACCCACTACACCAACGCGCCTCACACGATGCGGGGGGGGTGCAGACGGAGAAGAAATCTCGGAACCCAATATCTACCCATTCGGAGATTTGAACCCCTGACTTCTCAATTGACAATCCAGCACGCTAACCATTACACACTTCAACACAACATGTCACATGATAGAATCACGGATGATGGACTTTAATGGTTAAGCAGAAATAAATAGTAACACATTCAATGAAAAATCAACGTATAAATTATTTATATGAAATATGAATCCACTAATAAAGGTGTCTAAGGACAAAAAAAGATGAGGGAAAAAAGCGTTGAAGAAAACATGCATCTTGCATAATGTATATATATATAATTATATATTTTATTTATATATAATTCTATATGCATACAATTATTAGTATTATATATATATATATATATATCCTTGTTTCCACACCTCCCTGCATTCTCCCACACCTTTGCTATCCACCCTCTCTCTTTCATTCTCTTTTTCATCGAAAATATTTAAATATATCTATTCTTTGCAGCAAAAATTATTCTTGTCCCAATTCACCGAAAAATCTCTTCAAAGTCGAAGCGAAATTCACTCCTGATGGGAGTTAGAGTTATTCCAAATCTCCGTCGGTATAACTTCCTAGAAACACGATGATGACATAAAATGATAATCGTGGTGGTGGTGGTGGTGGTGGTGGTGGTGGTGGTGGTGGTGGTGGTGGTGGTGGTGGTGGTGGTGGCGGCGGCGGCGGCGACGACGACGACGATGATAATAATGGTGATAATGACAATAATGATGATGAGAATAACGCTTTAATAATAAGCAATAAAAATAACAACAATAATTAAAAATAACAACAACAAAATAATAATATCAAACACAAAAAATATCAACAATAATAACAACACAAATAAATAAACAAACAAAGGGCATTAAACAAGCATACAACTCCACCTGCCTTGATCGAGGTTTCCCCCATCGTGACTCGTCGCCAGCCATCCCCCGGCAGATGGCGGCTGTGGCGCCGGCGCAGCGCACGTCATGTGACTCGGGGATTTCCCATAGAAACCGGTCGCAGCAGATCCCGGATGTTGGTGACTCATGCCGCCAATGCCGTCGTCTGCTTCGTCATGTTCTCGGTCGTTACTAGGTGGCGACAGCGACCCCAGACCACCGATGTGTTTGAGGCGCTTCGTCGGGGTGTGGGGACTAAGGTTGTGGGGATCGACAACCCCAGCGCCGCACCCGTTCGGGATCCCGTGGTGGGGGAGCGAGGGGATCGTTGCCCCCATATGGGCGATTATGTCCGGGTTGAAGTTGCAGGATGTGTAGTAGAAGTGTTCAACGTCGCTCACCTTCGGATACATTGACATCGAGTCGAGCGGATATTGTGTAATCGATTCTGAATGGAAAATAATCGGTGATTAATCGCGGCAATTCAAGTGCGGCAATGTAAACGCGGTAATGTGTGCTAAAATGGCAATGTAGAAGCGGGAAATGTAAGCGTGAAACTGAAAATGTAGAAAATGTCAAAGCGAAAATGTAAACGTGTGAGCGTGGAAATGTAAACGTGGCAAAGCGAACGTAGAAATGTCTTGTATTGTATTTATAAATATATATGTATATACAATACAAGACATTTCTATATTATACATTGCGCCCCCTAGTGCACCTAATCAGATGCGCTCCCAATGCCAGAGACCAACAGAGACCAACATTTCCGCGTCTACATTGCCACGTTTACACTGCCACGCTTGAATTGCACAGAAAGAAAAAGAAAAGACGTCCTTTGCTAACAAATCAATAAGGAGAACCCCGCATCAAAGGTGGAAGTTGGTTCCAAAGCCCAGGGCCAATGAAAGCAAATTTAAACATAGAAATGTAAACTTGTAAACTTGGAAATGCAAAGGCAGAAATGTAAACGTGTGAACGTGGATGTGTGGTCCTAAACGTGGCAATGCAAACATGGAAATGTAAATGTGCATAAGTACATAAACGTAAACGCTGCAAACTGAAATCGCATTATAACAGGATTAGCATTGATTACATTGGATTAGCATTGATTACATTGGATTAGCATTGATTACATTCAATTAGCATTGATTACATTGGATTAGCATTGATTACATTGGATTAGCATTGTTTGTATATAGCCACTGATCGCAGATTAGATTACTTTAGCATTGAGTAGATTAGATTAGATTAGATTATATTTTCTAGGAATGATCAGATTAGATCAGATTAAATTAAATTAGGTTAGATGGATACCAACGTCGGGTAACTCGCAGAAGTTCCTGAGCGGAATAGACACCAGTCGCCATGATGCTGTCGTTTCCAGAAACACCGGAATGAATGTTTCCAGGCACTGAACATAAAAACACATCACGCATTCAACATTACCCATCTAACACTACGCATCTAGCAAAACGCATTTAACATCACGCATATAACATAACGCATTTAACATTAGGCATCAAGCATTGCGCATCCAACATAATTGATCTAACATTACGCATAAAACATTACGCATTTAACAATACGCATCAAACATCACGCATTCACCAATACTCATTTAACAATACGCATCAAACATCACGCATTCACCAATACTCATTTAATACCATTCATTAAGGTCACGCATTTAACATCACGCATTTAACATTGCATCACGCATGTAACATTACACATTTAGCATTACGCATTCAGCATCATTCGCTTAATATCACTCATTTAATACTGCTTATTTAATATTATGCATTGAAGAGTCTGCATTTAACATTACGCATTTAACATTATTCATTGCTGAAAACTGCGCATCTTATAACATTGCGCATTTAAACAAAACATATCTAACATTAAGAATTTGTCGGTAAGGCTCTGCCTGAGAACGTTCTAATTTATACTAGGCCCACTCTCAGATAGCCTTGGCATAGTGGGGGCGATGGCGCAATGGATAAAACACTATGGCTTAGAGATCAGCCGGGCTGAGTTCGATACCCTCCGAAAGATAGACGTGTTCTGTATGCTGCTATTAGCGCCCTTGTATTGCATGTCGTCTGTTTTGCTGGTAGTTAAGATTGATGTTAATTAAGATAACTGTATAATATGCCGTAACCTGTTGCGGTCTGCCAAACGGATTGTTTAATAAACGACAATTATTTAGTGCGTGCTGCGGACCTGATCCCATCCTTGCAACGTACAATAATTCTACTGCCGCATTATTATAGAACTGTTGCACAGCGTTTTAAAGGTGTCTAATTTCAGCTTATATTTTATTATTACATTTCAGTCCACAGCGCCATGTAGGTCGCTATTCCTTCCACGTTAATTTGATGGTTATCTTCAACACATTAAACGTTCGTTTATATGTGACGACTATTATAGAACATGCACAAAGTGTTTCAAAGGTGTTGAACTTCATCTAATAATTATAGTAATTATTTCATTATTACTTCGACTGTTTAGCGCATCTAACATTAGTTAATTTTCCATCTAAACGATTTTATGGGGCAAGGACTCTGCATGCATACACAGAACCGGTTTAATTAATCTTCTTTAACCGCCTTGTAGGCCTATACATTAATTTTTGGACGATAATCGGAGTTCCAGAAAATTTAACATCTTTACAAAATAAAGGCGTTCAATCAGTTACACCTGTGAAAGCAGATTGACGAATAATTATTTCTGCAATTTATACAATAATGCATTTGGAGATTTAAAACTATAATCTTTAGCATAGAAAGGACATGTTAATTGGGGTGACATCTATGGCTGAGAGTAAAATGGATGACCCAAAAATGTACAAGAGTATAGCGCGTCAAAGCAACTGTGTATCAAAAAAAATGAAATGTTGGGGTTTAACGACTCTTTCATTTCAAAGATGATCAGCGTCGACTCCACGTTTATATTGCGACCGAGCCACCCGCAGTATGTAAAGATCCGACCGGGGAATCGAACCCGCTCCGCCGGCGCGGCGAGCGGGCTACAACCCACTCGGCCACACAGGATCCTCAAACTGTGTATCAAGCTCGTTGGACGAGTATTATAGAACGGATAGACACCGTTTTAGAGGTGTCGAATTTCGTCTCGTGTAATTGATTAGGCCTATTACTGTCCAGTGTTTAGCGCGTCTTACGGCAGCGAGGACAATCATAATCGTATTTCTTACATCATGGTTTTAACTTTTAAGTGACTGTGAATCAGATCAGAGCTCAGGCTAATTTGACTATTATTGTATTGCATTGTATTGTATTGTATTGTATTGCATTTATTATATTGTATTGTATGTATTATGCGCTTCTATCAGCTAAAAATAATATTTCAGAAGCGCTCCCATGCAGTGCAAGGCGACCCCGAGAGAAACGGTAGGATTTGAGGCGAAAGAAATATGAGGAAAGAGACTACCAAAGAGAAAGGCGGGTTAAACTGGTCTTGGATCCATTTATGCAGACAAAGCATCTGGACTGAGCCATGACAGTCCTGAGGCTGGGGGGAAAATGCAAAGCCAATCAAAGGATGTAAGAGGACACAGTGAACCGGCAGGTATAAAGGCCGAAGACGAAACAGATCTGCCAATAACTAACTCCGCCACTGGTTGCACTATGCCAGTGCCAGTCCCAAGCCTGGATAAAGAAGGAGGGCGTCGCTAATGGTTTTTGTTACCACACAGTGACGTAAAACTGCAAATGCCACCACCACCAACACCAAATCTGCCAACAGCCCTGAGACGCTGTCACTGGCAGTAGGATGTGTGAGTGAGCCTGAACATGTGTTCTGCAACGGTAAGAGAACGACTATCTATACGACTTTTTAAATCAGAGTTATCAAAACAATGCAAGTCACAAAAATGACAAAATAACAATGTGCAGTGAAAATAAGAAGCTAATAATATCAACTATCAGGTAAAAGATCCATGAGAAAGGGTAACCCAGGATGAGAGTGATCCCGCTAAACCTGGGCAACCACAAGCAGAAATTTTCTATCAAGATGGCAGAGAGTGCATGGATTGTAGGACATTATCCTCCCCGGACAAAACCCCCTCTGTGAAATTAGTCTGTTTCTTCATGTAGTTTATAAAGCTTAATTGCACTGGTTTTGATCACTGTTAAATTATTAGTGCCGTTGTCACGAAATAGAGTATCCCCCGTATTAATTGTATCCCCCCAAACTACAAAAAGTCGATAAAACCGCTTCCGCGTGTATTTTTTTGGGCAAATTAATTTTCATCTGCTTTATGCTGAACAATGAAACTAACAAGTATGTTTATTCTTACTATATAATTTGTTTTTCCCTGTTTTTAGAGCACTTAAAACTTTTAAAACACTTAAAAACACTCTGAGTCACTAAATAAATTCGAGTTGCCTTTATCTGAGCATTGCTTAGGACACTTAAAACAATTAGAGTCCCTTTAAATTTTGATTACAGCATAACTTTTTTTATTATGCTCATTTTTCGAAAAATGGGATAGAATGGTTTATCCCCCCGGATAGTATAGACCGGTTAATTCCATCCGGGGAGATAGATTAATTCATCCCACCGGATAGCTTTCAGGGGGGATACTCCGTTTCATGACACCGTCACCTATAAGTCTTAGGCTACTAGTACTGCCATTCAGATGCAAACTAAAGGCTTGTTAGCATCATTTAGTTTTTCATTTCTAGCACAAGGAGTTATTGGTGTCAGTTAGATACACAATTACGACCTTTAAATGCTGCTTGCGATTTAAGTTAGAGACTTGCAAATGCTCTTAACATCCAATGAACATTCCCATGAACTACATGTACATCTGACCATTTGATGACTTGTGTAATAAATTTAATAATATATTCTTAAGAGTATATTTCGACCTAGACTAGGAAAAGTGGAAGCAAAGAGAGAATGCAAGGCACAACAGCTGAATCGAGGGCACGTGGAAGACCATGAACCACATGGATTGAAAACATTACGTCTTGGATAGATTTGACTATGATTGACCTACTGCAGAGGAAAGATACATTTGGAGAGAGACAGTTCATGGTGCGGCCAACCTTCGGATCGAAACAACTAAAGACAGATATATATATTATATATTATATATATTACATATATATTATTTATTATAATATTCGTTTATTCAAATCCAATCTGACACACCGCAGAACGATTACAGGTACAAGTTATACGAAATACGGCCAGCTTCGCACGACGCGCAGGTCGGCTACAACAGGTTCGGTAACTTAACACTAATGGCATAAGTGTTGGAACGCTCCTGATCGGCCAAGCCAGGAGTGGGAAGCGCTAACCTATTTTTCAACAGACCCGAGGCAAACAACACAACAGAAAGCGCCAGACAGGAAGGCAACGATGTAGAGTGACAATAAAACTCGAAAATCGGAAAAGTAAAGTGAGAAATCTTTACATAGACATACATGTACTCAGGTTTTTGAAGAGTGACAAACCTATAATCAGCTGCTTTTTTAAATAGTTTAAGGACATGCTATTAGAATACATACAAGAGACTATCACCTAGAGGACAACGTGGGTTGTAGCATTAATTTGAATATTGTAGAACTGGTATAGTGCATTTTAAAGGTGTCGAATTTCAGCTACCATTCTATTATTACTTTCCATCGTTTAGAGCAGCGCTTTTCAAACATTGGCAACCGGCAAGCAAGGGGACCAGACACTCAGCAATTCTATCTGATCACGCCAGCATTCGATTTTTTTCATCTGGTGGTCGACATCTGACGACAGCCAAACACATTATCATCTATTAACTAATTAAACTAAATATCGCAGATCAAGCGCATTATTTTGAAAAGAATTATAGCTGTTTTACACCATGTTATAGATGATCTATATATACCACCAATTATTTCATCATACGAGAGTATTATAGAATAAGTCCAAAGCGTTATAACGGTGTCGAATTTCATCTGATAAATTAAATGATTACATATTGATATCTTACTATACGTCTGCCGAGAAACGTTAGCGTCGTCTGAACAATCGAAGATATAATACTCCCAATAACAGATCGGGTCGGAGAACTGTTCGCAATTGCGCTTGACGCTTATTTATAGCCACAGCACACAACGTCAGAAAGGTGTATGTCTATGTATATGTATCTGTCTGAATACGTAAGTGTGTGTGCAAGTGTTTATGCATGCATGCATGCATGCATGTATGTATGTATGTATGTATGTATGTATGTATGTATGTATGTATGTATGTATGTATGTATGTATGTATGTATGTATGTATGTATGTATGTATGTATGTATGTATGTATGTATGTATGCATGTATGCATGTATGCATGTATGCATGTATGCATGTATGCATGTATGCATGTATGTATGTATGTATGTATGTATGCATGTATGCATGCATGTATGTATGTATGTATGTATGTATGTATGTATGTATGTATGTATGTATGTACGTGTGTACGTGTGTACGTGTGTACGTGAGTACGTACGTATGTATGTATGCATTAATGTACGTAGATTCAGATCATCTCAAAACTTAATGTCGTTCGTTTTCCCTCTCCAAAGAAATGACAAATCGTTCAATTAATGACTCTGAACGAAATGCCATTAAATTCCAGGCCATGTAAAACCCAACAGCAAAGGCAGAGCACAACTATACATGCTCAGCACCACGGCAAGATAGGCGGGCGGGCGGGCCAGGGTAACAGCCGAGGTCAGAGGTTAACCCACCGTCGCCAGAAAACACAACGGCAAAGTTATTGTAAGATTATTAGAGCAACAGAGATGCAATGAAATGGCTGCGACAACACTGACGGATGAACGAAAGATCTTATCGCCTAAATAGCATGAGCTTTGTTTCTTTGGCTGTTTTTCTCTCTGCCTCCCTGTCTCTCCGTCTCTCTGTCTCTGTCTCAGTCCTTCTCTTTCCATCCATCTCTGTTTGTCTCTGTCTGTCTAGTTGTTTCTCTCTCTCACTCTCTCTGGATGTTAGCATTTCTATGTCTGTCTCTGTCTCTGTCTACATACATGCATGCATGCATGCATGCATATACATACATGCATGCATGCATGCATGCATGCATACATACATACATACATACATACATACATACATACATACATACATACACACATACATACATACATACATACATACATACATACATACATACATACATACATACATACATACATACACACATACATACACACATACATACATACATGTACATACATAGCAGTACACACACTGACGCACATACGCACACACACATAAATAAATGGAAAGTTTTCTATATTTAGACACCTTAAAGTAATGGTAACACCCTGATATATAAGACAGCCGAAGATCACCGGAACGAGTAAATTTGTGTCCAGGAGTTACATCACAAAGTCCACTCAAGTCTTTCAATTTCCAGATGACATTGGTAAAAATAATTAGCATAAGGACGTGATATGCGCCTTGCACGGTTGCCACACAGTTAAATTCGGCTCCTCTAATAACTTGTGATCACGCGTTCATTCTATAAATTGTGCATTATATTGCGTTCATGAGAGTTTGAAACGGTTGACGAAGATTATTATTATTACTATATTGTTATAAATTACTATTACTAGTATCATCATCGTCGTCGTTACCATCCATCATCGTCATCATCATCATCATAATTGTCAGAATATCATCATTATTATCATCGATATAATCATCATCATCGCTATAATCATCATCGTCGTCGTTGTCGTCATCATAATCATCATCAACATCATTAATATCATCATTGTAATCACAGTTATAATCATCATCATCATCATCATCATTATCATCGTCATCATCATCATCGTTATTGACAATTCTTAGAGCTGTTTGCGACTCCTCTATAATATAATATTATTATAAGAGGCTTAGTGGAGAATATATAATGAACGGCAAAGCTCAACGACGTCTAATATGTACTTGCATGTGGTTGACGAAGGATGGGACAGACTCTTGAGACGATGGTCAACCAAGCTACCCACTTGACAATGGTTATCGTTTCCATTGTTCAACGACATTTTGTCGCTGCATGCCATGAAGGGCCGCTGACGTTGACCTTGTGCCATGCTAACTAACTAACTTAATTAATGCGTATACCTATACATTATTGCAGCAGCCATTCTTTTAGTTTAACAACATGGTGTGGTAACAAAGATCATTAGCGTCGTCGACCTATAATAATTATTATACTGGTTTAACTCAAAGCCAACCCCATAAGTTATACACAAAACCAATATTATTTACTCAATATATGGCGTCGGACTATACTTTTTAAAAGGTGTGCAATAAGCACTGTTTTATGAGATTCTTAACTACATCCATAGCAGTTTGTTCGTCCTTATTTGCATGGATATGTACCTTCATGCATTATATAACATCGGATCAAATAGTTTGAGGGTGTTTAATAAGAGCATTATTTCATGCAGTACAAGCTGAGATATCCGGCGTTTCCCGGGAAATTTAGGATTCGCTCTGCTCCCGGCCAATTCCTTCCTTCCCACTCTCACTTCACTTCATCCCATATCCTCGCCCTATACTCCCATATACATGACGCGCATAATTATCACATCACCTTATTACTTAAATCGAAAGCACAAGGCTTTCTTTATCTGTTGTTTATTTGTATGCGCACTTGTTATAGCGCCCCTTCACACACTCTACTCAGAGGCGCTCCCGACTGCAGAGCGGACACTGCATAGGAGTTTTACGCCGAAGCGCTGAGCAATTGCAAGTGAAGGACTTGCTCAAGGTCCGTATACGCGGCAACTTTAGGTGGATTCGAACCTCGAACCTTCCGACTTCAAGGCAACGACGCCACCACTACACCACCGCGCCCCACAACTAAGGCTATGATCTTAGATCGAAGAGAGGTTGTAGCATAGAATTCATTTAGTGTGCACACAGAAATCCGGGAAAATAGTCACCCTTCAAGCACTGCGCATGCATGTACGCTTGGCGCCTTCCCATCACCTCCCTCGCCCCATTGCCCCTATACCAGGGGTCTCAAACACGCGGCCCGCGGGCCGCATGCGGCCCGCGAACCCGTTTAATGCGGCCCGCGAACGGCCACCTGCAAGTTTTTTTTAAAATTATTTAAACTTTTAAAGTTAGAAATTGGTTTAAAGGAATTTTGCAGTTCCTTTGCGGTTTGAACCAAGGTTTAAACTGCTTTCTACTCCTTTTGCTGTGGACATTGAGTCCACAACAGCAGATATGGGCCTATGCAAATGGATTTAGTGGACCTTCCGTGTGAATCAACGGTGTGATGCAACACCGAAGCAGAAATATGCTACAGCGAAGTTTATCCCCGTAATAATTGTATCTCCCCAGATGATGAGAAGTTGAAAAATGTCACTTCCGCGTGTGTTTATTTTTGCAAATTGACTTCCATTTGCTTGGTTTTGAACATTGGCACTAACGGGTAGCCTATGTTTATTCCTTCTATAATTTTGGTAGCTTTAGTTTAGAGCACTTAGAACATTTAGAACACTTAAGAACACTCTGAGTCTCTAACTAAATTCGAGCTGCCTTGATCTGAACGTTGGTTAGGATAGCCTATACTTAAAACAATTAGTCATTTTTAAATTTTGATTACGGCATAATTTTTTTAATTTATAGCGCCTATGCATTTTTCAATAATAATTGGGATAGAATAGTTTTCAATTTTTTTGTAGTACCATACAGTTACACTTAAAATATATTATGTGAATTTCACAGGATTATATCATCAGTACAATAAATTATTGTGCTGCAATGACACAAAACTAATTCTATAGTTTCACATGCACGATAATATTATTATGCTGTGGCCCGCGAGTCATTATAAACCCAAATGCGGCCCACATGCTGACTTGAGTTTGAGACCTCTGCCCTATACCATAGAACGATCTGTATTCAATTCAAGCGGATGCAATCGATGATAACTCCACCACTGCAGTTGCACTCTGCCAGTGCCAGACCCAAGCCCGGATAAATGAGGAGGGAGACGCTAACGATCTTAGTTATCAAAGTATATAGCTAAACTGAAATATTATTATACTTCCACTTTGCAGTCGATTATTAAAAATATTAACTAAAACGAATTCCAAATTGATTTCGACATAGTCGCTAGAAACGACCTAACCGACTCGAACCCCCACCCCCAAAAAATCCTTTCTTCAACCTCAGGCGTTTGCCTTATGTCTTGTGAGTTGTGACATAACCCATGACTTAGGTTGTTATGCGTGACTGAAGCGTGAAATGAAAAAAAACAGCAAAAAATACGTTTGTGCATCTTTCTTTGCCATCTTTTAGATAAATCGTGTTCTATTTTTAAAAGGTGTCTAATTAACGACGCATAGTGGTGAACAGGATGGATGGATCCGATTTGACCAGGGTCTATGACATCAGAGGCCGGTACCCTGAACAGAAATTTGCTCGGCATATTACAGCACTGGAGAGCTTTTTCACACATATAAGTGGAGAACTATCTACAGCGTTGTCTAAACCTATAAAAGCGAAAATCTAGACCGTATCCTCGAATAAAACTTCTGATCCACGCGACCGATTTTTCCCAATATTTACAAAAATACTTTTTAGCACCCAATAACAAACCATAAGGGGTTCGCAATTCAAAACTCTAACCTTTTCCCGAGTTAGAAACATTTAATTTTCTTAAACGCTGTGTTTACATTAATGACGTCATGGCCGAACTTATTCTTATAGCGCGATATGACGTTAATTAATATCAGACGACACGTATCAGTATTTAAGACGCAATGAAGGCGTGGGAGCGGAGGTCAGGCGTGGCTGGGAACTAAAAACCGAAATTTTCCGGGCAACGCCGGGTAATTCAGCTAGTTATTTATAATTTTCAACAATCAACGCCAACAGGCCCTAACAAGAAGTACAGTTTTTTTATATTATTATCATTATTATTATTATTACTATTACTATTATTATTACTATTATTACTATTACTATAATTATTATTATCGGTATTATTATCACTACTACCACTATCACTACCACAACTACTACCACCACCACCTCCACCACCACCAGTCCACCACCACTTCCACTACTACTATTATGCGTGGGCGCGGTGGTGTAGTGGTGGCGTCGTTGCCTTGAAGCCGGAAGGTTCGAGGTTCGAATCCACCTCGCCGCGTAAGGACCTTGGGCAAGTCCTTTACTCACAATTGCTCAGCGCTTCGGCGTGAAACTCCGAGGCAGTGTCCGCTCTGCATTCGGGAGCGCCTCTGAGTAGCTGAGCTTGAAGGGGCGCTATAACAAGTGCACATACATACATACATACATACATACATACATACATACATACATACATACATACATACATACATACATACATACATACATACATACATACATACATACATACATACATACATACATACATACATACATACATACATACATACATACATACATACTATTATATACTACAACTACTCCTACTCCTACTACTACCACTACTACTACTACTACTACTACCACCACCACCACCACCATCACCACCACCACCACCACCACTACTACTACTACTACTACTACATCTACTTCCGAAATAAAATTGAGGCCTGTGGAATAGAAAGGCGTAACAATTTTGTTTCTTTATAACCTCTGCATGCACACGCTGCCCCGCATAAAAATGACAATAAAGTTAATAATAATAATTATTATCATTATCAACATCATTATTATCATCATCATCGTCATTAATATTAATGCATATTAGTAAAACGCGTGCATTAATTTTGGACACCTTGTCAAGATGGCTCACTTTATCTATAAAAGAACAAAGCGTTCACAAAAGCTTCACTGCTAGCCTCTTCGATCCATTTATTCTATTCATTCTAAACGATGCTCTTCTGAACAGCTGCTCTGCCCCATTCCACTTGACCATAATGACCATCTCTGACTTGATAAAGTGCTAATTAGCTCTTGCTTTGCGCTTGGCTTTCGAGTGACGCTTTAGGAACTTAGAGTTTACGATTACAAAATATCCCATCAAAGCGTTGGCAGGAACGCAAGAAGGATTACAAAGAATGATGAATCGACTGAACATGATATCAACAGAATACGACGTGAAAATAAACATCAAGAAGACAAAGGCTATGAGGATAAACAAGGGAAGAGAGAAAGCAATTAAGATCACAGTAAACGGAAAGGAAATAGAGCAGGTGGAGAAATTCTGCTACCTAGGAAGTATGGTCACAGATGATGCAAGAATCAGCAAGATGCCATGCGGGGAAAAAAGAATAGCCATGGGAAAAGACGCATTTAACAAAAGAGGGGAACTCCTCAGAGGAAAGCTAAATTTGAACCTAAAAAAGAGAATGGCAGGACACTAGTATGGAGTGTAGTTCTGTATGGGTCAGAAACATGGACAATGAGAAAGGATGAGATAAGACGATTGGAAGCTTTCGAAATGTGGATTTGGCGACGAATGGAGCGTGTCAGCTGGACGGAGCACAAGACGAACGAAGAAATACTGCGGATGGTCGGATAGAGAAGATCAATGCTGCAAACAATACGGAGGCGGCAGAGAAACTGGATTGGTCACATCATGAGGAGTAACACCATAGTAAGAGATATCATCGAAGGAAGAATGGAAGGGGAAAAGACAAGAGGAAGACCAAGAACAATGCTACTAGACTGGATGATGGCAAAGGATGGTTACAGAGAACTAAAGGAGGATGCACAGAACAGATATGCGTGGCGTCATTGGACATAATTATGAACCTGCCTGACGGCATAGAACTAAAGAAGATTACGAATACGTAGCCAAACACAAGAACTATTACAAAAATGTCCATTAAGATAGTTCTATTTGGTCGTCTAATTTTGCCAATTAAGCGACACTCAACTGAAAGACCTATTTTTTCTCTAGGGGTTATCGCACTGGGAGCGCTACTGAATGGCCTTGGTTGTGAGCGGCGCTATATAAATTCCTAATTACATTACATTACATTACATTACATTACATTACATTAATATACTTCACTGTACAGTAAACTTATCTCTCCATCTCACTCTGTCTTTGCCTCCTTGATATTTCTGCTGCCTTTGACACCATTCATTAGCAGATATTTCTCCAAAGACTGCCTCCCTGGTTTCGGCTATATACAGAGACTGCAGCTCTCCTCTGGATTCAATCATATCTCGCATGCCGCTCTATCTCTGTTAAAACATCCGGAACCTCATCCCAATCATGTCCCCCATAGACTGCGGTGTTCCTCAGGCTCTGTTCTTGTACCCCTGCTATTCATTTTGTACACAACTCAACCCAGCTCGCACATCAAAGCATCCTCATTTGACCATGACCTATACGCTGATGACACACAATTGTTCATCTCATTCCCTCCATGAAACATCTCACACTCCATAGATCATCTTCTTAATGTGGTTACCTTGATCTCATCCCGGATGACATCAAGTCTCCTGTGCTTGAAACAACTTAAAAACTGAATTCATTCTTATAGGCCTGCGTGAGCAACTCAAGAAGTTCCCAGATCTTTCTATTTCCATCAACCTTGACCCGTACCCACCCACACATTTACTGCAAATTCTCTTGTTCGAAGCCTAGGTGAAATTTTTTATCAAAACGCTCCATGGCGTTCCATTCTATATTATATATACTGCCCTGTTCTCTTATATAAACCTACTATTATATAGTCTGGCAGCGTCACATATTACAGGCTTCTAAGGCAAGTGCAGGCCTAAATAAACCCACGTGAATATTTAAAAGAATTTTTTCTTCGTTTCGTCACGCAACCTCCTCAAATTTCCAAAAGATAACTCGTATCATTCTGCCTCATATATTTAATATATATCAGCGTTAAAGTTTATCGACAGAGGGTAGAAAAACCCTCCCCCGTCCGGTCAGGTCAATCCTATCAGCGCGAAAATGATGATATAAAGCGGACAAGATTAATCACCGCTTGTCACGCGATTACAGAGGGGCGCCACGGTCGACCGCAATTGAAAGGCAATCTCAGAAATTATTCATAGTCTTTGCCAGCGGGCGCAAGTTTAACCCGGGGATAATTATTATCGCCGAAAACAATGCGAACTTTCTCCCTCTCCCCTCCCTCTAGAAATCAATCGGCGCTTGCATGTTGATTTATAAAAGCCCCGGACTGATCCGGAATCCTTCGGGAATTTTCCGTTATCAGCTAATTAATAGGTTTTCTACGCTGGATGACAACGACGCGAGGAGATGAGGGTAAGTGACGTCGGCGGCCATGTTGCTGCGAGGGACACGCCGTCTGCTGCGTTTCTGCTAATCAGATCTTCGGGCGGGAAAACGGCCACCACTCCTAATGATGACCGGAATGGCCTTTGAAGTCAACGTTATTTCGTCATTGAGACAGATTGTCAGTCGGGTAACGCCGACGATTACCCACGGCAAAGACATGTAATTTTGATGGAGGGCCACAACTTTGTGCAACTTTTGTGGCAGGGGCAGGCTTCGATAAATGGGGGGCATGGCTTTTTTAGCGTCCAGTTACGCACAAAAAAGACAGTTCCAAATGAATTTGTGCAGCTGTAAAAGCATTTCTGTGCAGCTAAAATGTTAATCTCGTCTTCCGATCGGGAATAATTTCCCATGGATGATGTCATTGATGGGAAGGGAGAGAATGGGTTGTGCCGTTCCAAAATGTAATTAAAAGAAGCCCTCAATGTGGCCCCGAATAAGCCTATACATGTGCCCCTGGCTAGATAGCGTCACGTGCTACAGTAATATAATGGGTTAGAATAAATTAGACCTGTAGAAACTAACTGGGGCTCAGACTTTCATCTATGCACGTGGAGTTGTGCAAAGAAGACTATAGTATACTCATGAGGTTATAAAAAGACTAGAGGTTGAGACGTCAACCCCAAACCCCCTCGTAATTCTCACCCTGGCAGCTTGGAAGCCGCCCCCGGCTTCCAAGCTGCATGCCGCCTCGATGAATCTTGCCTTAACATCCCCTCTGTTTCCTCTGGGCCTCTATATATCAGCCGCACTGGATCTGTGTTGACATTTTTTGACACAACTTAGCGCTCGTGAATAAGCTGGTGTCCTGAGTAGTTTTGTGCGTGGAGCAAAAAAATTGCTGAGGTTTCAACTGCTAACGAACGTTTTGCCAGATTTCATAATTATCTTGCAGTTTTCGACGCTGAGCGCTCAAGCTAAAGTAAGTAAGTAGGCCAATAAGATTTCTTGATCTGTTTTGTTCACATACATGCTAGCCATACTTACTTGTTTACAATTTTGCATGCGTGTAAGCCTACGTTTTAAGAAAACCCTTCCAAAGGTTTGGTACATCTGAAACAGGCCATACGGCAAACAAATCTGGACAGACATCATAATATACAGAGCTGCCGAGGTCCGAGACTTGTGCACGGGAGCCTATAATTGTCAGCAAGCAGGCGAAGTGTCCTTCTCACCCTTCAGAACAGAACAATAGAGGTTTCTCTCCACTGTGCAAGTTGCAGATAGAGGCAATACATGCACAAAGTCAAGCAATAGACACATCCATTTTAAAAACCACGGAACTAAGGACACTGGTTATTCGTGAATATATTGTGTAGGCCCTATATATAGATAGGCTACTATAGATAGCCTATATACGTCTATTTCATTATCAAGTATCAACCATATAGATGCCACCCCACTTCAAATTCCGTTCCTAATACTGGTATAATTATATAGATATTACGTTTTGAATGTTCAAGGAAATTTTTTACTTTGCAAACACAATTATTCGTCAATCTGCCTTCATAAAATGTAATCAGTACATGAATACTTTTCTTGCAATGTGTAAACACGATGTGTTTTTCAGGAGCCCCGATTATCGCCCAAGAGATATATGAACACAACTTTATGTATTGAGTTTCCAAACGGTCCGTACCACGTGACTAATCAGCAAAATTTCAACAGTCCAACACAGCACCTTCATTTTCTCGACCTTGGTGTATATATATACGACTTCGAAAGTCACCGTTCATATATATAAGTTACCTATATTAGTCTTCGTAATGAACTTCTTTGTCTTTCTTTGCCCCTTTTCCGCAAGCGTTTGAAAACCATTCTATTTGATTGTGGTTTGGTGTCAGGTCGGGAGCGCCTCTGAGGAGTTCTTTTGAAGGGGTGCTATATAAATGCACGATTACAATTACAATTCCACCTTATAATTGCGTAACCTGGTCTTCCAAGACGCGCTCCGGTTCCCCGTTGTAACACGAACCCTCGTATAGGCTAGTCCAAACCTCACCCACTCAATGCACTCTTTCATATTCTCGTTGTAACCATGCAGATGATGCGTGTCGTCAGCACATTAATCTGTCCCGTGGCTGATCCGCAGGTCTCGAACCTGCACCAGCTTGCGAGTCGTCCAGCACGCTTTATCAGTGCACCAACACCAACACCAACACGAATTCATAAAACTATCAACACTTGTAGAAAAGCAAGACGCTAACACAAAAGCAATATAATCATAGAATATAATTTTTCATACCTTTGATATCGAGGTCCTGGTCAGTTTCAATGTAGCTCGTACAATCCATCGTATGCGGAACTGCAATTAATAAGACATCCGCTAATTATCATAGCACATGGCAAGTTTCATTAATAGACTCGAACGGCAGTATAGCCACATAAAAGCACCTGCCGGGTAAATATTTAATTGACCAGGTAGGCAATCAGTCCTGTAGCTAATTGAAGAGCGCGGCGGCAGCACACACCTGTTCCTGTTATACGCGGCGCTTTAAAGGAGGAAGAAAGAACCGCTACTCTCTTCCCGATATCGTTCTTGCGTTGGTACCTATATGGACCTATAGCGTCCCGCTATTCAAACGGTTTTTTAGCGTGCTGGGCCAAGGGCGAATACAGAAATTTTTTTAAAGGGGGGGGCAAAATTTTCGGTCATAGGACAGGGGAAAATTTTGGTCTTGGTCGCCGAAAAATCTGATGACATTTTTTAGTCCTGTGGATTTTGTAAACGAACCTCGTTGGCGTGGGGAGGGGCCTGCGGGACTACTCATAGCGGGGGGGGGCACGTCAACTTTCCGAGCCAGAATAGCTGGTCAAAAAAGAAATTTCTTAATGGGGGGACATGGCCGGATTTGCCCCCTGGATCGCCCCTGTGCTGGACTGTAGACCGGGGAGAGGCAGAGAGACTACAGCGCGGACACTGCATCGGAGTTTCACGCCAAAGTGCTGAGCAATTGCAAGTGAAGGACCAAGGTCCCTGCGAGGCGGCTTGAGGTGGATTCGAACCTGCAACCCTCAGGCTGCAAGACAACGAACATAGCCTACTCGCTACACCACCGCGCCCCACAGGAACCATAGCTATTGTAATAATGTAAAGGATGTACAAACATGTGCGACTACAAAGGTGCTTTCACAAGCTTGCATCGTTGCACAGACAGGTAGCCTATACCCGCACATGCTCAAGTATTTCGACATCGACAAAGATCCCTAATGGGTAAATTCCACCACTGCCGGTATTCTGGTATTTCAGCCCCGAGTCAGCAAAAAGAGGAGGGTGCACGCCAGCATAGTTTTGTCAACAGATGGATTTTCAGGGTTTTTTAAATTGTGCTTGCATGCGTGATTTTCAAATCTGCTGTCGTCTGCCTATTTCGTAGCCGGAGGGTTGCAGGTTCGAATCCACCTCAAGCTTATTTACTGATATTTTAGAAGTATTTAATCGTTTTACGCAAGGCGTGTGCTCTTGTCAGATGAAATAACTACTAGGGTAAACCGTTCAGAGGTACTCCCAGTGCGCAAGGTCATGAGAGAAGGAATAGGTCATGAGAACTGAACATTAGGAGGAATAAAGGCTAAATAAATGTCACTTACTTACTATCTTCTTACTCACGTACTACTTACTTTTTACTAACGCGCTTACTTACGCACTTACTTGCGTACTTACTTACTTACTTACGTTCTTACTTACTTAGTTCTTACTTAAGTACTTACAAGAACCCTAGCAGCCATTAGACGTCAGCAAACACTACAAACAACTACTGCCTAAATGGTGCGACGTCCAATGAACAGCAAGAGGTGGTGAATGATCTCACCCAGCCCAAAGAACGCATGTTCGTGCAATTTAGTAAAACTAAAAAGGATCAATAAACATTGCTTTGGAATTGTATGGCTAAAAGTCTAAAACCAGGTCAACGGTATAATCGAAACCGAAGAATCGAACCCAAACATTTCGCAATGTCGATGGTCGCAAAGACTCGTTCTGCAGATCGAGAGAGGACCCCAAAAAATCAGTCTTCGACATGACAGGAAAGGATTTCACGACAACGACGATGAGCAGCTCAAAAGAAGAATGTCCCATGAGGCGAAATTCCACTTATTCATCAGAGCATCTATCAGATCAGCCATGATTCATTCAACCAAGCAATTAATGTCTCCTTGTCAGTCTGTCTGTCCATCCCCAAGGCACCCACAGATCAACGGTCTCACATACCAATACCTACATTATTATTATTATACACAACTATTCATGTATATGTATTTATGCTGCATGTATTTACCTGCATAACTCATAATAATATTATATCATCGCAATCACAGCACACACAGAAATGTGTTTACATCGGTAACTGCGCTGTACTTTTTGTCTCATTTTCTGCCTTCATAGTGATTTAATTGGGCCATAAACATTAACTGACAAATATATGCATATATATATATATAGTATATACTTATA
>OX457046.1:43464828-43579828 GCA_949752735.1 Lumbricus terrestris | reverse complement strand
AGACCATAATCTTGTCGACGAAATGTCCCGCTCAGCAAATCACAAGCTGATCAATTGTTAGTCTTGTCAGATGACTGATCTTGCAGATATCCTATCTTTGTTTGTTCTAACAAGAATGCCATTAATCACGAAACTCTGATTCAGCTACACATGCACAGTTTTGCACACGGTTGAGTCGACTAAAATCATAATTAAAAATAATAAAATCATGATCGTCGTCGTCGTCGTTGTTATCATCGTCGTCGACATCATCATCATCGTCGTCGTCGTCGTCATCATCATCATCATCATCATCATAATTGTCACCATCATCGTCGTCGTCATCATTGTCATAATGAAAAAAATTAGCATTCAATTTCGGGTTAATTCCTTTAAAACAAGCACACAAAACAATATTAAAATAATTAATAAGCTGCAACAAGAACAAGAACAACAACAACAACACTAATGTAATAATTGCTATTGTAGGCTAATTGCGGTCCTTATTGCAATCCTAATTATTGTAATAATTATATAAATTATTATTATTATTATTATTATTATGCTTATTTATATTATATTTTACTATTGTTATCATTATTATTATTAATAAAAATGCAATTGCAATAATTAAAATAATTATTTGTTATTTGGAATTAGTCAATAAGTATCATTATTATTATTATTATTAATCCCTAAATTTTCCTCTGTTTCTACCTACATGCGTGATGTGCTGCATTGGTTGCCAATAGCCCAACGCATCCATTATCGAATTGCTGCCCTGGTCTCACGTTGTATCCTTGGTTGCGCTCCATCCTACCTGCGACTTCTCTGTCGCCCAGTCTCTGACATTGAAGCGCGTCGGGTCCTTCGCTCTGCTGCGAAGGGACAACTGCTTGTTCCACGGGCTCGCTTGGCTACCAGACAGTGTCGAGCCTTCTCGGTTGTGGGGCCGTCAATCTGGAATGACCTCCCCCCTAACCTCCATCTCCTCCACCTGACCAGTCAATCCTTATTCCTTAAGTCCCTTAAATCTTTTTTCTTTTGCCGTGGCTGGGCTGGGAGCGCCTCTGAGTAGTTTCTTGAAGGGGCGCTATATAAATGCTAATAATGAATGAATGAATGAATTATTATTATTATTATTATTATTATTATTATTATTATTATTATCATTATTATCATTATTATTATTATTATTATCATTATTTTATTAACAAAAATAATAACAATGATGATGATATTAACGTAATTATATGCATTGCTTTACCAGATGAAGCAACACAATCCCCATCAAGATAACCCCGACACATCACCGATATAATCTCCGAGCTGACACTCTAAATTAATAGTCGGTGCAAATGCGCCATTAACCCCGAACCCCGCTGAAGGTTTTTGCATCCATTTAAATAATTAGAAAGTCTTAGATACCAGCGATAAGCGAGGCACAGCGTCTAAAACAACTCCTACAATTAGCATCTGCATATAGGGCTCGGTGCAATTAGCTGTGGAGCGCGAGGTCATACTGCACCGAGTGCGATACGCGGGAAATGTGATACAACAAACATTCCCCTTAACTTAACAAGACATTTGAATACATGCTTAAAAGCTGCAAATGTTTTTTTAAAGTTTTTGTATGTAACATTACACTAACATTATTAGCATAGAGTACTTAACTCTGGGTTGTATAGGGCTAATGATCCACCAACTCTATTAAACTTATGGCAACCCACAAAGCTTCAATCTGACCAACTTCTAATTTTAATAATAATAATAATAATAATAATAATAATAATAATAATAATAATAATAATATCTTTTCTTTAATTAAACGCCTGCAAGACGCACTGCGCTTTACATTTACAAGTTATGCACTAATCTTAATTAAACTTAACTACTAACTGAACAGACAGCTTTGTAATAGCACAGCTTTGTAATTTGCAGTCACCTCTAGAGAGTGAAAGACTGAGTTGACCTTGTGGGGCTTCGAACCCCCATCCTTCTGATTTCAATGTCAGAGTTGATTCATTTAACCAGTTGCCAATGTAAGCCATCTCATCATTACAACTGATGTAATCGTGTAACAGAAAGTTACCCACAGAAATGAAATTCATCCCAATTTACCCCGCATATAACCCATGAAGAGTTGGAACCAGATGAGAATTATAATCTGTGTAGAACATCAATCCCTGTAAACAGAGTAAACTATGTGAACCATGTGAACCCTGTTACAAGTGTAAACCTTTGAAGCAATGCAAATTGCGTAACCAATGCAAACCCTGTTACAAGTGTAAATCTTTTAAGCAGTGCAAATAATGCAACCTGTGTATACCATGTAACTCATGTAACCCATGAAGCCAACGCAGTTTCCATGTGACTAATGCAAACAATGTCACAATAATTATTGCAAGCCTTGTAATCAATGCGCGTCGTTATAATGTACCCAATGCTACCATGTTGCGAGTGAAAACCTTGTAAACAATGCAAATAGTGCAAAGTCATGTAGCCCATGAAAATGTAGTGAGTTAATGTGTAAATAATGGAAATCATGTCGCATTTTTATTTCAGACCCTAACAAAAGCACAGAGTTCTGATTTACGTTTCAACTAACTTACATTGCAACTAACTTACATTGTAACTCACATTGCAGCCGAATTACAATGAAAGTGACTTACATTGTAACTGAATTACATTGCATTTGACTTACATTTGCAACTGACAAAATCTGTCATTTAGGATATTATAATATTATCAGTGATGCATTGGGTTATCATGATGGGCTCATGCTGCCCCTCTAGAAACAAAGCATATATCTTATTGTTATGATTAGCATAATTTTTTAGTTGATGGTGTGCCGGAAATGGCTTCCGGCCCTAATTGTAATTTCTTAAGCGCTATAGAAGTCGGTTGGATGGGATAGGAGGACCAACTGGAGGAGTGTGTTGAAGAGAGAGTTGAACAAGAAGGTCTGATACAAAATGGCGATTGGTAGCGTTTCATAATTTAGAATGTTGTAGTAAAAAGTTGATAAGAAGTTAGTTCGAAAACAACGTGGCGTCTGGGCGTTACTTTCTTATCTCGGACTGTTGAATGGATAGTTCACTACAGTTTTAATTACGGTTGTATGCGTTTTGTGACCTACAACGACATGGAAGACATTACGGACGAACGGTATCGCCTTTTACTGACTAACTCTGCCTTAAAACGTGAATATGAACAAAGGTGCCGGCAATTGTTGTCGGAGTTGGCTCGGAGATATGCGGAGGAACAAGACGACGCGCCGGAATATGTCGGAGGAGAGGCGGAGGTTTCACCGAGCTCTGGAGCACGACTTATAGGGTTCGGGTCGGCGATGGAGGCTGAAACGCACCCAGGATCATCTCGAACAGAGGTGGTCACTCCCTGCTCGGGAGTCACGGACACACACCGTGCCATCCTGTTAAACGGTGGAGAGGCCGACAAAAGAACCGAAGAGGCGGCTGCTCTATTAATGGAGTTCGGGAGGGGACCTCGGCGTGAAATGAAGGAATCCGAGGCGTTACCAACCTCTGAAGAACAGCCATACTCAGGGTTTTATACTATCAAGAACGCCTCCATGGATAAAAGTGATCCCTTCAGGGTACCAGTAGAAAGGAGAGGAAGGGGCACCGCAACAATTGGCACCAGCATAAGTGGGGTTCAATTTGCTGAAATTGATAGTATAAATGACTACATGAGTGTTAGAGATGACGCTGTACCTAGGTTTATGAATAAATTGAGTGATTTTCCTGAATCACATGATGTTGAACATACTGAACTGAACCAACCATTTGCTCAGTTGAAGATGAACGGTACGAATATTGATCACGGAGGGAGAAATGTTGTTCATTCGGATTCAATGGATGCTAAAACTGCTGATAGCCGTCACAAAAGCATGTTAGACGAAGTGGAACTGTTCCAGACTAATCCGAAGTTTGCAGTTTTAGATTCTTTGCAGGATGATGGGAGGAGTCAAATCGGTTATGGGTCGCCGGTGATGGGAGCAGAATGTTCTCGTCGTGCTTCCTACGCTGTCGCACCTGAACCAGAATCGGATGAACCATGGTTGCAGCAAAGAATCGGGTCAACCAAGGGTACCAGTGTCAACCGGTTGTCAAGCGAGACTCGTTCTGAGGTGAGACACCCACAATTGCTTCACACAAATAATCCTTTACAAGACAATGAATGTAACCAAGCTGCATTTGGTCGTCCTGGGTCTAAGACATTTGAACCTCAAGCCATAGGTCAGGACTTGACCTACTCGCCGACCATAATAAATGAACATTATCGAGCCATGTTCCGTCAGTTCCTGAAAGAGGAATTGAAATCGTTGTCGGTCAACGAACGTGTTGAAATTTCAACCTCCACATCATTACCGCCAAACCTTGAACAGCCAGAGGTGAACTTAAAGTCCACACAGAGAAGTGAATCGGTAATGGTGCAGAACATTCAACCTTCTTCGTCTTCGGTTGTATCCGGTCTTGCAAAGACAGCCATTGAGGACAGAGGCAGACCCTCCTCCAGGACCCAACCGGTGGAGAAGGCTCGTCAATGGATAAAATTAGGTTCCTATAATGGGAGAACTCCAATCGAAGCCTTCCTACGCCGTTTTGAAATTTGTGCTGAACATAACAACTGGACGAACAGTGAACGACTGAATCAGCTGCAGTGCTCGTTAACTGATTCTGCAGCGCAAATTTTATGGGACGTTGAACCTAGTGCTGTAACAACGTGGATGGATTTGGTCAAGGTGTTGCGCCAAAGATTTGGGAGTACGGATCAAGCAAGTCTGTATCAAGCACAACTTGCAACAAGAAGACAGAAAGATGGTGAAGATATAAGTACTCTAGTTCAAGATATACGAAGGTTGCTTGCATTAGCATATCCGGGTCCATCGTCAATCCACAGAGAAACAATTGCTGTCAGATCTTTTCTGGATGCCTTGAGGGATAAAGTCCTGTCGCTCAAAGTGCGTGAGCGAGAACCAGCGACTCTGGAAGATGCATACAAGGTGGCGTTACGGTTAGAATGCTACCTGAAATCTGAGGAAGATGCTGGGATGAATCAAGATCGTCGATACGGAAGGGTTAAAGCTGTCCATGAGGAATCATCAGCCGAAACAGTTCGTCGCATCTTGAAAGAGGAATTGGCTCCTCAACAGCGGAGGTTAGAACAGTTAGAACAGTCACTGTCAACTTTGCGTAATCACGTCACCAGATCGTCGACCGAACAAGAGCCGGAAAATCCGCCGAGAACTTCGACCTGGTCAAACCGTCAACCGCGTGGTCCAGCTGACTCTAGACGTTGGTCGAACAACCGTAACCAAGGACAACAAGGGAAGCGTTGCTATAGGTGCCATGAACTGGGTCATTTGTCACGTCAATGTCCGCATCGTCAGCAAAACGCTCGAGATTCTGATGAAGATCAGACTCTGCCGAAAACCGAAACAGAACCTGCTCACATACGGTATGTGGAAGGAAGCACAAATGCCTACCTGACGGTAAAGATAAATGGAGTAATTCTTCCTGCCCTGATTGACACTGGTAGTGAATTGAATTTGGCACCTGCATCCTTGGTTCGTCGCAAGGATCTGGTACCATCTCAGCAAGTTCTTCGTGCCGCGAACGCCAGCGAGATCAGAGTTTTGGGTGAATCAAATCTTCGTGGTGAAATAGACGGTTTCGAGTTTGACATTCCCTGCTTGGTAACGGAGCAGTTATCGGAACTTATTCTTGGTTTAAAATGGTTAGAGCAACACCGAGCAACATGGAATTTTGCTGAACGCTGCATTAAGATTGACAATCATAAACTCGCATTGTCTACAGGTCCACCACAACGTGCTAGAAATTGTCGGAAAATAGCTACAGCAGAAACTCGGTTGCCGAATCGAGTTTGGGATTATGCTGTGCCTGCGATGGATCCGACCGAGCGATCATTGCGGGTGAAGACAGGTCTTCCGAATCTGATGGAAGAAGCCACAGATCCATTGAACGACCAAGCTGCAGGTTGTGCAACCATTAAGCCGGTTACTTCCCCTGGTGTGAAAAACTTCGCTGAGGAAAGTCATGCGCAGTTGCTGGAACCCATGGTTGAAGAAGTCCCAATGGAGGTTCAAGACGGGTTGAAGTCGTTTACAATGGACAACCAGGCTGCTGTTTCCTTTCATGGAGCTGTCAAGAGACCTTGTCATTCTCTACATTCCATGTTAGGGGAAGTCGTATCTCAAAATCAACGAGATTGGGATCTGCACCTCCCACTTGTTATGTCTGCATATCGTGCAACCGAGCACGAAAGCACCGGATTTACACCTTGCAAATTGTTCCTTGGAAGAGAAGTAACTTTACCGATTGATTTAGTGTTGGGTGATTGTAATTCTGCGAATCAGTGTCATCGTGATGTACATGATTTTGTAATGGAGCAAGACAGAAATATCCAAGATGCTTTTACTAAGGTCAGAGAATTTAGTCAGCGTCTTGCCACTAATCGAGCCACCAGGTACAATTTGAGGGTACGTCCTGTTGAGTTTAAACCGGGTGATTGGGCTTGGATGTACTATCCGAGAAGGAGAGCACAAATTAAGGAGAAATGGGCTAAATATTTTGTGGGTCCTGTGAAGATCTTGGAGCAAGTTGGTCCAGTGCTGTATCGAGTAAAGAAAAGCAAAAAGGCACCACCCCAATTGGTTTATGTGGACAAGTTGAAAGCTTATTATGGTCCGACCCCAGAAAGTTGGGAAACCAAACAGGAAGACAAGGGAGAGGATTTGCATTTGAGGAATCTATTGGATTTAGGAGATGATAATTCCGATGCAGTGGAAGAAAACATAACTCCTCGTCCCAAACGTGAAATTAGGCTTCCTGTGAGATTTAGGGAGTAACATTCGGTGACATTGTTTAATTAGCGAATACTGACGGATAATAGCTAGAACTAATAATTCGCTTAATTGCGTTTGGCTTTACTATTATTCCGATGGGGAAATGCCTTTGTGTTTGATTTTGATGATATTGTTTTATTTTATAGGACTGATAGTCAGGTTGCATTTCAATGTAGTTTTAATATGCTTGTTTAAACTGTGTAGTAAGGATTTGTTGATGTTTTGACTCTTATGTAGGTCAAGACCGGTGTATGCTTTCATGGCAATAGCTGTATTGTGATGTCATTGCTATTTTTAGTTCATTTGGAGGAAGGCCTGTTGGCTTAAGTCTGCCAAGGAAATAGATTGCTTATGACGTAATGTTTACAAACGGCCTTCAGCTCTTGAGGATGTCTTAAAATAGCTCACACTGTGGAGAAGTTATTTTGGTGAACATGTTTTGGTAGTTTTAGCCATTATGCTATATAGTCTAGGTTCGTCATGTATAAGGTTTAATTCCATCTCTTGATGATATATGGAGATTGTTTCTCACTTTGCTTATTAAGAGTAATCTATAGTGATACTTGAACAATGAAGCAGTGAAGTAGTTCAACTTGTGGGATACCTTCTGGCTGTTTGATGATATGCGTTTTAAGACGCCTGATGTCTCATTTAGGCCCTGAGAAGTTTTGTACAGCAGGTTGTTGATGAACTACATGGAATTTAGCTTGCTTATACAGTGGAACTGGATTGTTCTAGAGTAGAATCTTATGGAACTTCCGAGAATTATTGTATTGAGAGTTTAAGCTAGGATCTTAATCTGTGAAGATTGACAATTTCACTTGTTATGACATGCTGAACTATGGACGATTGCTTAAGTTTCTAATACTTGTCTAGTGCAGAAGTAGACAATGATTAGTTTTAGTTTCTCTTGAGAAATTTTGATTTTTGAACATTGTTATGGAGACACTGAGACACTTACTAGAATTTCTCTGCTAAGCAAAGAAATTTCGTGAGGTGGTGGTAGTGTGCCGGAAATGGCTTCCGGCCCTAATTGTAATTTCTTAAGCGCTATAGAAGTCGGTTGGATGGGATAGGAGGACCAACTGGAGGAGTGTGTTGAAGAGAGAGTTGAACAAGAAGGTCTGATACAAAATGGCGATTGGTAGCGTTTCATAATTTAGAATGTTGTAGTAAAAAGTTGATAAGAAGTTAGTTCGAAAACAACGTGGCGTCTGGGCGTTACTTTCTTATCTCGGACTGTTGAATGGATAGTTCACTACAGTTTTAATTACGGTTGTATGCGTTTTGTGACCTACAACGACATGGAAGACATTACGGACGAACGGTATCGCCTTTTACTGACTAACTCTGCCTTAAAACGTGAATATGAACAAAGGTGCCGGCAATTGTTGTCGGAGTTGGCTCGGAGATATGCGGAGGAACAAGACGACGCGCCGGAATATGTCGGAGGAGAGGCGGAGGTTTCACCGAGCTCTGGAGCACGACTTATAGGGTTCGGGTCGGCGATGGAGGCTGAAACGCACCCAGGATCATCTCGAACAGAGGTGGTCACTCCCTGCTCGGGAGTCACGGACACACACCGTGCCATCCTGTTAAACGGTGGAGAGGCCGACAAAAGAACCGAAGAGGCGGCTGCTCTATTAATGGAGTTCGGGAGGGGACCTCGGCGTGAAATGAAGGAATCCGAGGCGTTACCAACCTCTGAAGAACAGCCATACTCAGGGTTTTATACTATCAAGAACGCCTCCATGGATAAAAGTGATCCCTTCAGGGTACCAGTAGAAAGGAGAGGAAGGGAGAACGTAACAATGGTCAGAAAACTAGAAAAATCTCATCTAATCTAACATAATCATTTTAATGGTAATGTTGTCGTAATGCATCAGTATAGTATGGTCCTTTGAATTAAACAAGTGAGATATTAAGTCAGCTGCTTTAAATGTAGTGCTTAGTGATCCATAAGTGTCATTATATATAACCACTATAGGTCTAACCATGAAATGTATTATTGGCATCACTAACCAATCAGCCAATCAGTCAATCATCAATCAATCAATCTTCAATCAATCAGTCAGTCAATTATCTGTCAATCAGTCAATCATCATCAATCAATATCAGTCAGTCAGTTATCTGTCAATCATCAATCAATCAGTCAATTATCTGTAAATCAATCAATCATCAAGAAATCAATAAACCAATCAATCTGTCATCCACAAATCAATCATCAGTCAATCAATCAGTCAGTCAATCAATCAACCAATCAATCAATCAACCAATCAATCAATAAATAAATAGTCATGTTGATTGATTGCTTGATGGTGCAAGTAATCAACCAAGTCACGTGTGCACTGATAAAGGTTCTTGAATGAACCACTTAAAGAAGTATTGATGCTAATGCAGACACTAGGCCCTACTGCTACCAAGCGCAAGCGAAAACGTTGGGAGAAACATGTGGACAGGATTTCACAAGAAAAAAACGGGACAGTAATTGTCCGAAACACCATTCCAACCCACCCTTCTCCCCTCCCCCACCCCACCCTCCCGAAATACACACACACACACACACACACACACACACACTTTCACGTGCGTACAACGCATTCTCATAGGACCAAGTGTGAAACTAGATAGATGAGTCACAACAACGCTGCCTTCGAATGTAAATAACGCCAATTATTTCCACCTGCATTCTTAAAACTTTCTTCCTGGAGCTAACCACCCATTAAACCCACGTCCTCATACCTACCAAACAACTCCCCACTCGTGATTCGTCCCTCCCCAGTTTTCTCACCAAAAACTACCCCACACAAGTTTCATCCCACCCGTTTAGCGAACCCACAACTACGTCATACCGTTCGTTGATCTTACCAGGACCATTGTCATCGTATTTTGCCGTCTCAGGTCATGTTTTAAGACGCACGAAATGGCAGGCGTAACAGATAACCGATCGGTTTCACACCAGTCCGACTAATTTTTTTAATAATTTTAATTAAAACTGTGAAAGAGTAGTCCTAAACTTTTAATTAGATCGCTCTGTTTACGAAATGAAACTAGGTCGGTCAGCCTCGATTCCGCAAAATCAGGTCGCTGTCAATCTTGCTGCTGGCCAATCACAGAAAAGGTAGGTCTAGAAGGGGCGGAGATAGAGCGCGTGAAGTGTCGTCTGCTCTGTGAGCGGGAGTTCCATTGACGTGAGCTGATTAATAATTATTATGTAATGCAACGTAATGTTGTGAAATATAATGACAATTGTAATGTACTGTAAATCTTAGAAATAAGTCTGCTCAGTGTAAATTCTGGCGCGTATGCGGAAGGCAACATCACTAAAATTAAATCCTGAGGATGAGTTTGTGGAATCAAAACGTCACAATGGTCACATAAGGCCTATAGGGTTTTAAGTGGTTCAGAGGGCGTAGGCTAAGTCTGTTAGGACTGCTGCAAATTCGCCTAGCAGATTTTATACAGTAGCGGCGCTAGGGTGGGGGGGGGGCTAGGGGGCTAAGCCCCCAAAAAGGCCATCCAATTTTTTCCCATGTAAAGATAAACAGTAGGCCTAGGCTAAAATCGTGGACACAACTCTATATATAAATTCAAAAGGAAATTAGGGGATAAATTCATCAGTGTCTTAGAGTCGTGAAATGACTTAACTACATGTCACAGCTATTAAAAGAAGCCGTAGGAAATTGGGCTATAAAATCAGTGGCGGCGCCAGGATTTCAGAGGTTTTTGATAAAATATTTGAACGATTAACCCCCTTTAGCCCCCTCCTCCATAACAACCGTAAAGTTACGCACGAGGTTTGTCAGACAGTTTGGCGGATATGAAAAAGGACCATTTTCTATGATTTCGACCAAATGACTAAAAAAAGGTCGTCAGAAATTTTTGCGACTCAAAACGAAAAGCTTTCCCGCGAATTCAGCCCCCCCCCCAAAAAACCCTCTGAAATCCTGGCGCCGCCACTGATTTTATAGCCCAATTTCCTACGGCTTCTTTTAATAGCTGTGACATGTAGTTAAGTCATTTCACGACTCTACGACACTGATGAATTTATCCCCTAATTTCCTTTTGAATTTATATATAGAGTTGTGTCCACGATTTTAGCCTAGGCCTACTGTTTTGTTTGATGCATATATTGGTAAGCGCGATGGAATGCCAATGGACAAGTCAGGATTCAAATCCCTGTCAGGGCACACAATTGGTCCGAGATCCATCTGCGCCCACAGCCTACTCAGCTTTAATGAGATCGTACACTGTTGATGGGAAGATCATGAGGATTGGTTGGAGGACTGGTTACCTGCACCCATGTGCCGAGATCAGGAAAATTAAGTCGCTAACACTTCATACTCATGGCTGACTCGGGGCTGCTATAGCTCAAGGGACCGCGCTTCTTCGTCTTTGTCAGCCCTTTTTCATATTCTTTAACGTGTCAGATAATCAACAATTTATTAATTTATACCTTTAATTTAATTTTGCTCCAGTAGGGTCTGACTGTCTGTATTTTTTATTTTTTTATTTCTCCATTTCTATAGCGCCCCTTCAAGCTCTCAACTCAGAGGCCCTCATATGCTTCAACTCTTAACCAACCAATCAGGAAGTAGAACCCATTCACCTCGGACTTCCTCGTATGTTCATTAGTAACGCAATTCAACCGTGGATCTGTTACAGGCTCATACACAACTAACCTGCACTCTGGGTTGTAGGTCACACAGGCTGAGGAGGTCAGAGGTGACAGGAGGTCAGAGGTGACAGGAGGTTGGTGGAAGCAGGTGAGTGCATGCTGGAAAGAAAGGATGCGGTGCTGGTATAGCGTGACCCAATTTGTAGACGACTCGAACGGGCGGCGCGTTGAAAATGCGCAACATAATGATTGCGAATTAATAATTACCGAGGAAAACAATTAGGCTACTGATTTGTCGTGATAAGAAATGCCCGTGTGTGTGTGCGTGTGTGTGCGTGTGTGTGCGTGTGTGTGCGTGTGTGTGCGTGTATTGTTAGAAGAAGGAAAATATTGACGAACTGCTGGTGTAAAGAGGTGCAGCAATATAATTATTTGTAGGTGCATGCAAATTTATTTAGCGCAAATCGGATTTACTTTACTCATCAAAGTTGCTGCGTCTGGTGAAGTAATTTACCATGTAGGTGGTGACTTCTATAGAGCGTCGCTCTCAGCCGTGACCATACAGTAGCGCTATAGAATCTCGGGAAAAGAAATACTGGTTATTAAAGAAAAGAGATAGGCTCATACGAGAGTCCCACGCGGAGCGGATGGAAGGGTGACTAGCCCCTCGGAACCCAACCCCCGTCCCCCAGCTATTAGTCGCCGTAATAATTCAGCTCTCAAGTCGAAATCAATCGCCATGGCATAAACCTTTACTCTGATAAGGCTGCCGAATCTCCGTGGCCGATCCACTAAGAACAATTTGTGGGGCGCGGTGGTGTAGTGGTGGCGTCGTTGCCTTGAAGCCGGAAGGTTCGAGATTCGAATCCACCTCAAGTCGCCGCGTAGGAACCTTGGGCAAGTCCTTCACTCGCAATTGCTCAGCGCTTCGACGTGAAACTCTGATGCAGTGTCCGCTCTGCAATCGGGAGCGCCTCTGAGTATAGAGTACTTGAAGGAGCGCTATAACAGGTGTATTATACAAACAAATAAACAAACTAAATACACACCACTTTTAAGTTGACATTCACCCTACAAGTTTCAGCAGTAAAAACGAAAAAACGCATGACATCACAACAGCGTAAGGCCTGCACAAACTTATAGTTCGAATATCCACTAAAAAAAGAGGCGTGTAATTCCTTTGACAGTTTCGCTGTTCATTGTAATTGTAATTGTGCACATACAAACAATTTCAGCAGAGGATCGCGTCAAGGTCATGCCCTGGAAGTCACTCAGCGGGTCGGAAAAATTAGTTGAAGAAAAATATAAAAATTTCCAAGTGATTTTTTGAGGTCATAGGGCATGTCAAGAGCTAAATAGGCAGTCTGCGTCAAATTTCGGCGATTTTTGTGGTTTTTTGTACATTTTTACGAGATCTTTTCTTTTGCGCGTCGCGTTGTTCGGTGAAGTTACATGTAATAATTGTATTCTAAGCTTACGTCTCTTGCACGCATTGCAACTCAACGATTACAAATTTGCAATGTAACGATGTATTATAATTATTGTTGCTGTCATTGTCATTATTATTATCTTTAATCTTATAATAATATGAATAATTAATTATTATTATTATTATTATTATTTTTATTAATATTATTATTATTATTATTATTATTATTATTATTAATATTATTATCATCATCATTTTATAGCAGATTTGTCTGGAATGGACCCTATTCGTCAAGGTCACAGCTGGAAAAGGTACCCCTAAAAGCGACATAGTTGAAGCGCTGCATTGTTGTTATTATTATTATCATCATCATCATCATCATCATCATCATCATCATCATCATCATCATAATCATTATTGCTATCATCATCATCATCATCATCATCATCATCATCATCATCATCATCATCATAATCATTATTGCTATCATCATCATCATCATCATCATCATCATCATCATCATCATCATTACTATTATCATCAACATCATCATCATATTCATCATTATTTAGTAAGTTTTTATGCAGCGCCTCTTCAATGAAGGCCATTCAAAAGCGCTTCCGACCCAATGACAGCTAAAATAATGTACTGTGACAGTCTTGATATTTTTCATGAACACAGTGAAATATCCCACAGTGCATCATGGGTGCATCTGCCGCTCTGCGTATGTGCATGTATGCGCACGTGTGTTCCTACTGAAATGTAGAAAGGTGTAGACTTACTACCATAGTTCCCATCTGTAGAGGTGGAATCGGATTCCAGTCCATCTCGCACGACGATCGATACATCTCGTCCAACTTCTTCTTCTTCTTCCTCCTCGAAGAAGCACTTCCGCTTCGATGGGTGGTAACTTCCGGTCTGTCCGATCCTCCGTCTCACCAGGATAGACTCCGTGACGTCACGTCCGGCCGGATGACGAGAAGCAAAACCCGGATGTTGCTTAGACTTCCAGTGGACAAGTTACGACTTCTGTGTGATTTGGGCAGTATCATGCAGAACACGGCGTAGTACAAAGAGGGCTTTGTGTAGCGCAATTTTGAATATTTGAAGCTGTGAAGTTCTCGTTAAACTGTGAAGTTCTCGTCACACAGAAGTTCTCGTGAAATCGTAAAGTTCTCGTGAAACTGTGAATTGTTGGAGCAGTTGTTTCTCTGTGAACTTTCAGCGAATAAAAAATATCAACCGCAAATAATTATGGATAAATTATTGTTCTGCGTTTCGTCAATTTTATGCTGAAGGTTCCGGAGGATTTCTGCATATACGGAAAAGATTTCAGCCTTTTCCAGCTTCCAAAGGGACTTCGGTAGGAATTCACGGTTTACTCACTCACCCGCAACTTTCGAAACGATTAGTCTTGATGAATCGCGGTCGTCCTTGGAAAACTCGAAATCGAATCGAATAGAATCGTAATCGAATATTTTTTCTCGTTAACTTCTACGAAATCAAAGATCAGTGCTTCTATGAAACGCTTTTCGTAGTCGGGTTCTGAGCTTTGAAACCGTAGGCCTATTTTCTTACAAGCGAATGATTTAAATCCGTGAAAAATGTCCGGTCTTTTCCTCGAACGTAGCAAAATCTTCAGACGATCTTGGTAACATTGTTCTCAAGTTCTCACGTTGCCCGTTTATAACTCGTTACTCGATCCTCTCAAATTACCTACAAAGTAAATTCGAGAATACGTTTGGGGCTTTGAAACCTTCAACGCATCGTAACATACCTATTCGGAACTTTTCGTAGAGTGTTTCCGGTGACTTTATTAGCGACGGCTCATCAACTTTCTGTCACTTATCGAAGTAGGCTATAGACCTATTCACGAAAACCGTCTGTTTCTTTATCGCGTTGAAGTTTCCAACAGTCAGCTCGTTTCACCAGCTTCTGAACCCGACTCGCGTTATCGCCGTCAGAAGAATGACTACTTAGTTTCTCGCCACGCTACGCTGATCCGCAAAGTCACCGCCCGTAACGGGTCTCATCAATATCCGCAGGAGAGTCGTCCAGCGCGAGCTCTGCACGCGTGTCTCGGTATCACCGCCACAACTGCCAGCCTACCTGCTGATCCACTGCTCCGCCCAGGCTTCCTCAGTTGACGGGCGCTCTCGCGGCCGGGTGGCCAGACGCAGCGTAGCGGACTAGGGTGTAGGAACGAGGTCGCCGAGGCTAATCGCTAGTTGCTTCACGTGCGCAGGTCCGTGGGACCCGTTGTTGTATTCCTTGGCTACGGGGTGAGGGGTGGCTGTGGGTATACTGCTTAGTATAGGCTCAGAGAAATTAACCCGCTAATTGCGGTGTTGCGTTCGAAACGTCGATATTTTATATTTGGGTGAGGGAAGGTGCGTGGCTATTGCGATAATGAAGGTGCCGCGATGACTTCATTATTTATACGAGATAAAACGCCATTGTGGGAGGCGGGGTGTGTTCCTCCTCGGTGGTGGGTTCTCGTGGGTGGTGGGGGAGTTGAGGAGGAGGAGGTGTTGAGCGCGAGAGGGAAAGTGTGGAAAAGTTTTTGTTGAACTTGGTAGAGTTTCAGTGTCTAAAGCAGATGATTTCGTTCTCGAGGCTAATGCCTGCTTAGCGTTTGGCGAAACGTTAAGATCTTGACGAAAATGTTTTTTCCTTATACTTTGAGGAAATTCAGCGTTTGTGTAAGAGTTAATATCTTGACGGAGCGTCAGACTCTTGACTCAAAGTTAAATTCTTGACTCAAAGTTAAACTGTTGACACAAAAGTTAAACTGTTGACTCAAAAGTCAAACTTTTGACTCAAAGTTAAACGTTTGACACAAAAGTTGTTCAGCGTTTGTCTCAGAGTTGCTGTTTCTTTTTCTTCTCAATGTTTCGAAGTTTTACGATGTAAACTGAAATACATATTTTATCAGATGAAACACATCAATCACTTGAAAAAATGTCCACCAAGTTGCTTTCGAAATCCAACCTTCACCGCTTCTTACTAGAACCAGCGCTAGATGAAACTAACGTCTTGTGGTCTTGTTAGACCTGAAGCCAGCGCTTACAGACACGCGCTTGTTGAAACCAGCGCTTAGTGAAAACCAGCGCTTGTTGAATCCAGCGCTTAGTGAAAACCAGCGCTTAGGGAAATCCAGCGCTTAGTGAAATCCAGCGCTTGTGTAATAATAGGGTGATTTGACGTTGACAGGGCTGAGCAGAAATCAGCGCTTGCTTAAAACGGAAAAGAAGCGACACTATGATCTGTTAAAGTCTTTGACAACGTTTCATTGATGATGTCCTTTAATAATTTTCGGCTGGTTTTTCTGCGTCTTCTTCGCTGGTTCGCCTCTCTTCGTATGTTGCAGACGACAGTGTTCAGTGTTGTGGTCGGCTGCGTTCGTTGTAGGCGGCAGTGGCGGCACTTGGTGGTAAAAAGTGGGGGGGGGCCCGCGGAGACGTTACCGGTTGCACAGCTGCACATGTGTAAAGTGATGACGCGAGATACGCGGTCTTGCCTGATGAAGTCATGTTTCTGAGGTCAGGCCAGGCGCCGAACTGTGCAGGGGAGGGGTGGAGCTATTCGAAATTGAGGGGGGGATTGGCGGTGGGGTGTGGTGGAGAGTGTTAAGGACAATGGTTGTTGGGGCCTGTAGTTTTGTGGACACGTGCAGCGGAGTATCTATCTCTGAGCGTTTTTCGAATGCACTTGAGCGACCCCTGGAGGGCCTACAGCAGCCACCTCGCGGTGATGGCGTTTGCGCGTGCGCTGGAATGTATCCTGTATCATACCTTGGTTGTATCTCGATGGCTGTATGTCTCTGTCTGTCTCGGTCTGTATCTGTATGTCTGTCTGTCTGTTTGTCTCTGTCTGTCTATGTCTGTCTCTGTCTGTCTCTGTCTGTCTCTGTCTGTCTCTGTCTGTCTCTGTCTGTCTCTGTCTGTTTCTACCTGTTTCTTTGCTTCTCTCTGTATCTGTCTTTCTGTCTACCTGAGGCCAATGTTGGGTCGTCTGACTGCCTGCCTGTCTGCTGTTTCTGTCTGTCTGCCTCTCTCACTCTCTCTCTCTCGCTCTCTCTCTATGTCTTTTTGTCTGTCTGTCTGTCTGTCTCTGTCTGTATCTCTCTGTGTGTCTTTTGTCTGTCTGTCTGTCTCTGTCTGTCTCTCTGTCTCTCTGTCTCTCTGTGTGTCTTTTGTCTGTCTGTCTGTCTCTGTCTGTCTCTCTGTCTCTCTGTCTCTCTGTCACTTTGTGTATCTCTCTCTACCTCTCCCTCTCTCTCTCTCTCTCCCTCTCTCTCTCCCCACCTCTCTCTCTCTCTCTCTCTCTCTCTCTCTCTCTCTCTCTCTCTCTCTCTCTCTCTCTCTCTCTCTCTCTCTCTATGCACGTGTGTTATCAAAATGTAGCTGTTGCACTTGATGGACTTTTGATGAAGCGAAGCCAATGTTGAGTCGTCAACCACCTCTCACCTCTGCCTCTGTTGCTCTGGTTGCTGCTCTTATCTGATGTGACACGTATACCAAAACAACAACAGACGGCACCCGACCACACTTTGACAACTATGACGTAGACATACAAGCACACAAACACACACAGAGACACACACGCACACACACACACACACAAACACAATGTGCATGCACACACAAGAAACACATTTTAAAAACACGCACAAACGCACATACACACAAATACACAATTGAACGCACGCAGACACATGCAACACTCACAAACACGCACTCTCAAGCATAATATTTAAATTATAGGGTCTACATATAAAAAATATTATATCATTTTGCACGTGCATAGATAAGATACACGGATAGCAGCACATTATGACCAATGGCCATAACATGCTTGCATGATGTTTTCCGTATAAGATTCACCTTTGCGTGCATACATTGCATACATGGCATAGGCCTACAGCTGCAACCATCCAACAGCTGTGCCTTAAGTAGATAAATAACGTTACCGTGACCGCGTATACATAACATTTAGCGTATGTATATTGTATAGCTCGCACGTATGACGATAGATAGGCGATCAGAAATGAACATCACATGAACCTTTCTGCAGGACGTCCAATGTCTCTGTAATTCTAGTGATTGTGACTCTTCGTAATACTATTGTCTCGGAGTATTGTTGACAATTGAATTCGACTGACTTGAAGTTTGACATTGACATTTGACTTTGACACTAGAGATTGATATTTGACTTTAACATCTGATTTTGACAAAGACTTTGACTTGTCGCATTGACTACATTACTTGAATTTGACACATGTAATTGATTCTGACATTTGACATTGACTTTGATATTTGACATTGATTCTGACATTGACTCTGACAGTTGACTTTGACTTTCGTTTAAATCAATGTGACTTTGGACATAGCTATTGTATTGTATTGTATTTTATTGTATTGCATTGTATCTGGCCATTTATAAAGCGCTTTTCAACGCGCTTTTCAGAAGCCCTCCCATCCAGTGCGTGCAACCTCGAGAGGAAAGGCGATTAATGATAAGAAGCCTATAGGGCTTTACATTTTACTTTGACTTTAACTTCGACTTTTAAAGATATGGCTTTGGTCAAAACTATGTTGACCTTTTTGACATAAACAGACCAGGCTATAATCATAATTATATCGACTAGAATGGACTATACATGTATACATCATATTAAATATTAAGTTAGAAAGCAAGACATTTCTGTCACTTTCATTGCATGTACAGCCTACACACTACACAACAATTATTGTGGTACTATTGTGTTGCATTGTTGTACAACAATTATTGTGGTACTATTGTGTTGCATTGTTGTACAGCAATTATTGTGGTACTATTGTGTTGTATTGTTGTACAACAATTATTGTGGTACTATTGTGTTGTATAGATATGTTGATTTGTATTGTTGTACAGCAATTATTGTGGTACTATTGTGTTGTATTGTTGTACAACAATTATTGTGGTACTATTGTGTTGTATTGTTGTACAACGATTATTGTGGTGCTATTAAGTGTCACTCTCATCACTCACTCCCGTGCAATCAATCTCAACGTTAGACCGCAACAGTCTCCACTCTCCACCCGTTTACGACCGATTACCACGGTCCCCTGCAAACGTAAGGTCGACATAATCACATAAAGGGCAGCGAATAATTGGTCATTGACGGTCAGAAGACGACCAGGATTAAGGGGGCGGGCAGACGGCCAACAGTCGCGGGGAGGACAGACGCTGTGAGCGGCAGGCAGAGACACCGCAGCGTGAAAGATGACTACGCCTCGTGTCTTAGGACTTCACCGGCATTTTGTTTTTCCTCTGGTAGGCTGTGCCAAGAAGTGGCGTTTCAGGTGGTAGGAGAGGACTTGTGAGGATGGGAGGACCTGTGTGGAAGGGTTGATTGAAAACAGAGCTTGCTCGCGTGGAGGTCATGACCTTGGGGGGGTAGAGGGAGTGGGAGGTAATGCTCCTGTGGCTCGACTTAGTCATGTCCATTTAGCTTAATTTTATCAATAATCATTTGAAATGATTTACGCACCTATGGTTCCGCCTCTGATGCATGACACTCTCTGCCAGTGCAAGTCAAAATACCACAGAAATGAGGAGGGCCACGCTAATCATCTTTGCTACGACCTGGCATCGATTATAACTGAAATCCATAAATACGTCTTGCCAATCTTGGCAAGAATGTTTGTTGACCTCTCTTGGCCCTGTATACTATCATCTGCCCCTCCATATCTATACACCTCTGATATTGAACTCTCCTTACCCCACGCTATAATCTACCCTCCAAGTTCATAACCTCCATACACCCTCTGGTATGTGCCATAACGAATTTTTATGTAGCTCGATGATCTTGCTATTAATATCAGTATTCTTTGTATGACAACATAACGTAAATGCTGTTGATGCTGATAGCAATGGAGAAATGTTGAAAGCGAGTTGCTTACATGTGTACACTGTACAGGATTCCAACCTACATGCCATTAAAAATGTCTAAATATATATATTATAAATACGCACATATATATGTATACAATACATAGACCTACACATAGGCCTATATGTGCGCATATATATATATATATGCACATCTACGTATATAATTATACTCGTGAGGTATATCATATGCAATTATCATGGACCTTTAGGCCAATCAATTGATATTCATTTTATGCACAACAGCCTGCAACACCAATTGTTCATCACAGCCTTCACTGGTATATATGAATTGTCTTGCACATATGTATATATATATATATATATACATATATACATATATATGTGTATATATATATATATAATCGTATCTACCATCAATGATGTAGATGTACCGTAACGGTTTTCAGTGCAAACAAACGTCGATCACGGTGTTTATGTCAAGTATACCTGTACTTGATGTTACTTTCAAGTACCTTCACTCGATGTTTGTGTAAAGTACTCATGACTTTATGGTTGTATCAAGTAACTATCACTCAGATGATATTTGCATCATGCGCTTCTATAATATGCTTTATTTTTTTAATATGTAGCCCACTCATATTGATTAAGAGAATACTTTCTATGAATTTCATGCACATAATTATATAAGTGTGATTTTGCAACAAGTACTGGTATAAATACTCACAGAAAGTAATGATTTTAATTTGATACACTTTGTTTCTAACGAGTACTTATAACAGCTGCATTTGTGTGTGAGTCTGGTAATCTGTATGTACTACATTATCATTCGTCAATGCGGTTTACATTATTATTACTATAAGTTGAAAGCATTTTAAAGGTGTCTGTCTTTGTGTCTGTATGTGCGCACGTATACGTCTGTATACATTCCTACGCATGAGTGACCTTGTTGATGGGATTATAGTTGATGAGGGTCTTATTGTTGTTACTTATTTAGAAATTGACAAAATTGATGAAACGTTTTCAGACCATGCAGTCGTATATCTACAGCGCAGTGATGTGGCTTATTATCGTTTCGATAAATACAATATTTTAGTCAGGCAGTCTTTCTTCCTTCATCTGTATAATATCTATACGTATAATAAATATTCACATCATATAGTATAATTATGTGTATATGTATATTTATATACACTCTTAAGTACCCCGAAGGCATCGCATACATCAGATCGCATACATGTAACGCAGGCATGTCTCACACACACACATACACACACACACACACACACACACACACTCATTCACACACACTCAATCACACGCACACACTGCACAAGAAGCATATTTCGTCGAAATTTCCTCAAAAACATACAATTTTCCTGCCAAAATAGCTGTTGACCTTTTTTAGTCATTTCGTCATTTGTTCCAAGGGAGTTTCTTCTTCTTCTAACATTATAACGTCACCAGCATTGTTTTCGTGAAGTGTACACGTCTTAACACTTAACGATTGGGGGGGGGGACAAATGAATGGACGGTCTCCCACCACATGCATGCAGTGGGCCGTTCCCCTGTCCCCACCTAAGTCTCCGCCCAAGGCGCCCATGATGAATGCAAATACTGTTACAGTTGACGTCGTCGATGATGTCCGGTGAAAGATCTCATATTTCAACGTTCGTCAACGCGGTTGACATAATTAATACTATAAGTTAAAAGCATTTTAAAGGTGTCTATAATTTCTACTTTTAAAATCTATTCTGTGCTTCGGGAGCTGTTTTATAATTTCACTAGCTGGGGTACCCGGCGTTGTCCGGGAAATTTAGGACTCGACCCGCTCCGGCCACCCCACCACACTCCGACCTCCACCGATACGCCACCCGAGAAATTTGAGTTTCCGGGACCCCCACTTCCACCCGCCCCTCCACCCCGAACCCTTCCACCCCACCCCTCCACCTCCCACCCATCCACCCCCACCCCACCAACATAATCTCCAAATTTTTAAAGCGCCACTCGAAAGCCAAGCGCGGGGCACCAGCTTATTCACGAGCGCTGCGTTGAGTCAAAAGGGCTGTCCGTAAGAATAGTCCATGGTGGTCCGGACCCATTGCGGCGAATTGAGGCGGATTCGAACCTGCAACCCTCCGACTGCAAGGCAGCGAACACACCCACTACACCACCGCACCCCACTATGTATATTTTATACAGCTTCCGTGCGTCAATTGAATTAAGTTGATTTTAAGAATTGGCGATGCTTCTCTTTCATCGTTAACTTCAACACATCGATCGCTTTGAAACATAAAACTCGATGACTTTTTATTGCAGGCCTACACATTGATTTCAGGTTCTGACTCGTATAAGGACATTTCGACGTTTAAAGACCATTTGTTTCGATTGCGGTTTGATTTCAGGTCGTGAGCACCTCTGAGCAGTTTCTCTCTTGAAGTGGCGCTACGTAAACTTATGATTACGATTACACAAAGGAGCACGATAGATAATTACGAATTTTATTTTTTATTTAACCAAAGTTTAACGTCGTCGTATGACATCAAAGGCCGTTGACGACAATTTACAGCTTATACAGTGTAGTAACAATGAATTTATGATGTCCGTCCAAATTAACCATAATTATAACATTGTCATAACAATATCATTGTTCATCAAGTCTTAACATGATATTATTGTACGTCGTCTTATAGCGTTCATTGTTTAGTAGCAGAATGGTTAACAGTTAATAAGCTTACAATTTATGCCAAATATTTTGCTTGGGTACATTCATTAATATGTTGCAATAATTGTCACATGCAAGCTATTTCACAAACTTTTCTTGATTACCATTCTTAAAACAAGTTTGATTCTTAGCTTCTACATTTCAGTAAAAGAAATTCTTAAACAGGTTAATATGAGATATAATTTTGCTCTAACAAGAGCAAAGACGACTAACAATATCCAACACAATCATGTTACAATGGCATGACATACAATATTAACAACAACAACAACAACAACAACAACAACAAAGCACATTTACGATCAGTTTCTCAATGCATTGTCACATCAAAGAATTTTTTTTATATCTTATTTTGTTATACTAAACAATTGTACTTCACAATTTAATCTATTGATTCACCATATCCTTGAAGTCAACCATCATATGAAAAATTGTCATTAGACACATGTACTTGACAAGAATCAACAACAACAAATATTTAGAGACGAATTTTATTAACGCGGTTGAGTTCTTTATAGCATGGGCTAAAACTATTTTAAAGGTGTTGTGCTTCTGCTTTTAAGTTATAAAGACTTCAGATTGAAAGGAATTCGTCAACCATCAACTTCAAGTGGTTATGCCGCCATTCGCCAGGCGACGCCACGTTACGCTTAACAATACCATAGCTCTCCTTCTACAAGCCAGTTCCAGCCCGTCCAAAAATTCCCAGTTGCTGCTCAAAAGCTGTTATTTATTAATGGACTGGATAGCTCAGAGTGGTGTTTAAGCAAGTATTAGGATCTTTGAGGATGTGTCGAGGATTGGTCGGAGATTTAGTGCAGTTGATGGTCATTAGTTTCGTTTTCTTTTTCTCTTAAAAGTCGCAACTACTAAAAAAAACAGGCCAAAAGCATCCATATGTACACGGTGAATCGAAAAAACCGAACCTGTTGTTATAGTAATTTATGTAATAATTTATACATTTTAATAAAACATGGAAAACTTCAGTTTACAGGACATGAATAACTATTATTTGTTAGTTATAATGTGTGCTAAAAATTCCTCCTTCGGCCTCAACACACACACACAAAGACGAGCTCGCCACTGATTAATTGCTGAATTAATTGCAGCTTGCTCAAATTCGTCTCACGCTTGTATTATACGCTGACGCAGTTTTCCGACATCTCGTACCTTTTCTTGTAAACTATTTCTCGCATCATAGACCTGATTTTATAGTCCACGGGACTAAGGTCTAGGCTAATTGAAATATATCAAGTTTGCTGGATAGCGCATCAACAACGGTCTTGATTGCTCAAGCCGCGCGTACCTGCATGCTGACCTTCGTTAGTGCATTCGCTCTACGTTCTTTGAAACAATTTAAATTGCTTCAAAATTTAACTGGAATAGCGCATGATTATAATAGCTAGTTAAGACTATATTTGTGAATAAAATAGTTTTATTCTTAGCAATTTTTTACATGTTTGGAGCTAATTTCTTATTTATTGCAGAGGTTCGGTTATTTCGGTTCACCGTGTAGAATCATCTATAACGCATTTGACAAAATTGAGCGTTCCAGTTGTAACGTAATGTAATGTAAATCTCCAAGAATTTCTCAGCCCACAAAAGCCACGTCAGTGAGGCGAGTTTAGGCTATCCACCGGAGACATAATTAATAATAATTCTATCAAATCAAGTGCGCAATAGTCAGAGTCGCCTTTTCGTTCCAGTGCCAGCTCAAAATCCTGGGAGGTCAAGCCGAGTAGACAGCGTGATGCGACGGTTGCAGTTGGTGAGGATTTTGACAGTTCCACAAGGATGACAACAAGTTAGATTAATTGATTGACCTTTCGTGAAACTTGATAATTAGAACCAGGATATAATACATTGATGGATGTATGGATCCGATTTGACCAGGGTTTATGCATTTATGGCAACTGAGGCCGTTACCCCTGGACATAAATTTGCTCGGCATATTGCAGCACTTAAGAGCACGGTACTGACCATTAAGAGTTCGATTTTCACTACTGTATTGTGATTTCCTGTCTTGCTTGGAGTTTGGTGTCGCCAAAGACGTGGTATTTATGTCGAATAGTTGGTGACGATTCTTATAGCATAAGTTCAACAAGGTTTGAAGGTGTCTAACAAATGTGCTTCGCTACGCCAGAATAATTAGGCCTACAACTCCCCATTTCTAGAGAGACCATGCTTTCTACGTGTCTTATTATTCGTCTCAATTTTAGCGACAGTAATTTCTGGTGTTTAAATTACATAACAAGTTATCATCGTCAACGACAACAATTTCTGCACTTTAACTATTGCTTATTAGGCCGACTTTCCTTTCGTAATAGGCTAAATCGATATCTTGCAGTTGCATGCACTGCAAGGTCGTTAACCGCTACTTAAGAGCACCGTACTGAACATTGTGGGGCGCGGTGGTGTAGTGGTGGCGTCGTTGCCTTGAAGCCGGAAGGTTCGGGGTTCGAATCCACCTTGCCGCGTAAGGACCTTGGGCAAGTCCTTCACTCACAATTGCTCAGCGCTTCGGCGTGAAACTCCGATGCAGTGTTCGCTCTGCATTCGGGAGCGCCTCTGAGAAGAGAGAGCTTGAAGGGACGCTATAACAAGTGCACATACAAACATACAAACTTAGGATGAATTTGCATAAATGGATTTGGTGATCACTTTCTGTCTTAACGACCGTGCCAAACATGGAACTGGCGCTCTCAGGAAATAGATTATTAGTCTTAGGTTTAATTAGGCCTAGGGGTGGTTTCAATTTGGCGAAACTGCATGATAACAAACATCGTTAGTGTCACCCTTCTTCATCCAGGTAAATTAGATATTACGAATAGCCAGCGGGGTACCACAGTGATCATCGAGGATCCAGAACCTAACGAAATCTTATAGAAACAATGGCTATTATAAATAAGCCTATTGACGTCCACATATATTAACTTGGAAATCTCTCTCACCCTCTCGCAGGATGAAAACTTAATCCTGTTGATGGTCAATATCGATAAAGACTGAAGAGCAGCATTTTAAAAGCAGAAATTATTGTTGACTTAAATGAAGAGCAATATATAAAAGAGAGATAATTATGGTTGCTGCTATAAGAACGAAGTATAATAATTCTAATCTGCATTGAAAAATTTTGCTCTTGCTATTATTGTTCATGACTCTAAATGATGGGTTAATACTTTGATTTTTATTTTATTTTTGAATATCTAATCTGCCAATAATTTCATTGTTGGTCAATGAATGTTCAAAATTGCTTGCATAGGGTTATAGGCTATACATGCGATAAATATTTTATGTTAATCTAACCATGATGTAAGAAATACGTATTTCTTACATCATGATCTAACTAGGTAGCCTAGATGTTGTATTATGTGAACATCATGAAATGTGCAGATGTATAATAATATTGCCATCAAACTTCGGAAAAAGGAACAGAAAACAGATAGAAAAAGGACAAAACTGCTGAACAGTTGAGCAAAAGTGAATGGACATACGTTAAAATCTTTAAAGACGTCAACAGCCTTTGTAGCTATAAGATGTCGTTAAATCCCTGATTGATTAATAATAATAATAATCAAATGGACATAAATTGGACACCTTTAAAACTAATTTTGCTTGAGCTATAAATGCCCTCAACCGCGCTGTGATCATAATTTGTACCAGAATTAAAACTACTCTCTGAAGCAACTGATTATAATGTTTATAATTATGTTATGAAAGTCTTAAATACCACGATCTTCACTACATCTCAATTATGCGCATGCGAGACATTGGTGTTCACCAGCTCGATAAGAAGAAGCATCCTGGTTAAAGGACGATGCTAAGCATGTTGTGGACACAGCAAATAACCAAAGAAGAAATATTCCGTAGAGGGAGGCAGGACAGAAACGATTCTACAAAGGCAATCAAACGCAAACTGAGTTTCTTTGGAGATATATCGTCAGAATCCTGGAAGACGACAGGAAGCTCAAAACTCTCGTCTTTGGCGCCGTCCATAAATGACGTCACGAAAATTGTTGACGATTTCTGACCCCGTCATCATCGTCACGCGTCAGCACAAAAGTCATACGATATGCTGTCTATCTAGTGTGAGACCGTCACACATGTGTGAATTCCCCCTCTCCTTTGGTGCGTGGCGTTATTTATGGACGATCCCTTTATCATGATTGAGGGAACTCGCAGAAAAGGCAGACTTAGAAGAGAATAGACCAGTGATAATATTATAGAAGATTGGTGCGTAGGTCCACTACAGGAAGGAACTGTTCCATCTGGCGCAGAACAAGTCGAATACAGATGGAGAGAGAGGACAAAACTGGTTCTGGACACGTACGAGCAAACGGCTCACGGTGCATGATGATCGTAAAAACAACAGAAAAGCCTATAATGTTATTATTACACGTTTTTTAAAATATTCTTTTCTTATCTAGATAATATCAGATTTGAAGCTTTCATCAAAATAATATCTACTCCATTTGGTTATGCTGCCATTCGCCAGGCGACGTTGCTAGGTTACGCATAACTATTATACCACGGCGGCTGTCTCTCTTGGTCCGACATGTTAACTTCACCACTGTCTGCTCTATGGCATTGCTACTAGTCCCAACTCCCAACTCTTGATAAAGGACTATAATAGGGCCAAACTAAAACTACTATCATCACTGAAAGTCTCAGTTAAGCCTGCAGCTCAAAGGTTAATACTTATAAACACATGATTATAAACTTAACAGAGGTGTGTAAAAGTGTATGGTCAAATTTCAAGGATAGGTCGAAAATTAGTCGAAGATTGAACGCATCTCAATCAATCAATCAAAAGGGAGGGAGGGAGGGAGGGAGGGAGGGAGGGAGGGAGGGAGGGAGGGAGGGAGGGAGGGAGGGAGGGAGGGAGGGAGGGAGGGAGGGAGGGAGGGAGGGAGGGAGGGAGGGAGGCGAATCCTAAAATTCCTGGGCAACATCGGGTACCCCAGCTATAGTAGATCAATATCTCGACTACTGCAGCGCCCTCTTTGAGGTATTCCGCCGTCTTTGGTTGGTTGTTTCAATCTGTTCTTTCTCACAGCGGCACGAGTTATTAGTTGCATCCCATGTCGTTGAATATAATCGTAATCGTAAACTCGAGATTTCTAAAGCGCCACTCGAAAGCCAAGCGCGGGGCACCAGCTTATTCACGAGCTATGCGTTGAGTTAGAAAGGTTGTCCGTGAGAGTAGTCCGTGGTGGTCCGGGTCGAGTTACCATAGGATCAGGGGGCCAATAATGTGCTGAACGTCTTGCATCGGATCCCTTTCTCGCAGAGGATCACTTACCGGATCTCCTCCTTGGCTTGACGCTGTCTAGCGGGTGTAGCTCCTGTTTATCTGCAGGAGCTCTGCTGCCCACCCTAAGCGTCCAACGCCGTGGCTCCCTCAGCTCTTCTGAGCAGGGCCGGGTGAGAGGCTTGTTTCCCGGTCGCGCACTTCTGTTACGCAGCGTCGTGCCTTTCTGTAGCTGACCCTGCATTCATGCAACCTGGAATGGGATCCCTATGGAGCTGCGTCTAATGCCCGGAGCCCTTGACCTTGAGACCACGCGCTACTCTACTCAAGACTATTCTATTTACTTGATTATGCGACACCTCCCAAGCTCTTCTCAATTTCAAAAACCGCTGAAGACTGTTTTCGCTTGATCTCGGCCGGGAGCGCCTCTGAGTAGGTACGTTGAAGGGGCGCTATATAAATTGCGATTGAGTGAGTGATACAAATGAACCGGAATGCACGTTTCAAACTCAAACTAGTTTGTTTACTACAAATCCATACACGAAATAGCGATGGTAGGAAAATTGCTATTTTCTTCTTAACGGCGAACGCGGCCTGATCACGACCCTCTGAATTCAGATGGTCGTGGCCTAATCCTAGCCCAAACGGTACGTTTCCCGTCAACGCGAAATTGGGTCAAATGTATTAGGCCACCGGGACGCCAAAAATATAGTGCGAATCATTTTATTTTATTATAATTCTTAAGAAGTTTGGACACGATGTGGCTATATCTGATTTTATTTATTAATCAGCAGTTTAACGACATCTTATAGCTACAAAGGCTGTTGACGTCTTTAAAGATTTTAACGTATGTCCATTCACTTTTGTTCAACTGTTCAGCAGTTTTTGTCCTTTTTCTCTCTGTTTTCGTTTCCTTTTTCCGAAGTTTGATGGCATCTTATTATACATTTGCACATTTCATGATGTTCACATAATACAACATCTAGGTTACTTAATTAGATTAACATCAAATATTTATCGCATGTTTACATGCAATTTTGAACATTCATTGACCAACAATGAAAATTATGGGCACATTAGATATTATAACATTAAAATTAGGGCTGTTGATTTAATCGCGTTAACGCGTGCGATTAACGCGTTAAAAAAATTTGCGATTAAAAATTTCAACGCATTAATCGAACGCGTTAATTAGATCTGATTAAAATGGAATCAGAGGCAGAAAAACTCGTTTTAAACGGAAGGCTCATACTTAAAACCAGTGTTACATTCTTTGGCAAATATTCCAAAAAAGAATTTAAGTATTATCGTAGCAATTCGTCACTCAATTATCGCCTGCATGCGAACCAAAACATGAATTTAACTCTATAGCGATGAGCCGTCGACATCGGCCGAATCGCATCGTCCAATAAGGTTGTTTCGTCTTTCCTCACCCCGTCAGACGTCAGACTACGTTGGTTGAACTCCATGAGATGGCAAGGCCAATGGATTTCAGGTTTCAAATGATAAATGCGCAGAAGGACAACTGAGGTTTGACAAGAGCTCTTGTGAAAGATTTTGACTAAATAATGAGGTTCAATAGTTGAACCTATACTATTGCTAATTAATAAGAGTATCCCTTGAACCGGCCAATGTAAATAAACTGGTCTGCCTATACAATTGGCTGAATAAATAATTAATCCTGATAGTCAGAAAACGGTTGTCTAATTTCACATTTAGACCTATGTCATTTTAATTAAAGGTGGCTCAAATGTAAAAATTAACGGATTTTGAGCAGTTGACTGATTTGAACAGTGTTTCAATTCTGCCTGTCATACAAAACTGTTCAATAAGCTAAATGCAGAAATTCAATAGGTCTAAGCCAAAGGCTATTAAATATGTTTGCAATATAGAAAGAATGCATTCAGTCATTAAAGTTTTATGCTTCAGGGGTCCTTATAAAATAGTAATATTAACATATTTGAAGGAAATGTATTGCGATTAATTTGCAGTTAATTGCGATTAAAAAAATTAATCGCGCGATTAATTTCGATTAAAATTTTTAATCGAACAACAGCCCTAATTAAAATATAAAATCAAAGTATTCATCCATCATTTAGAGACATGAACATTGAACAATAATAACAAGAGGAAAAATTTTTCAATGTCTGTTTCATCTATTACAAAATTATTTGGGGGGGAAAACAAACAACCGCACACTCAAAAAAAAACACAATAAGCACGATAGAGACAAATCCAATGAAATTATAAATCTGAAGTTTATCTTTGCTCAATACTAAAATGAATCAAACCAGCTAAAAATTATAATTCAAATAATTTGGCTATATCTGATTGTTGTTACCAGTATTTATATACTGTAAAAGATAAATAGTTTTGCTTGTTCGTTTAGTTTGCACAATTTTGAATTTTTGCTGGTTTCCATTCTCTAACCTAAGTACACAGTAACACTACTGAAAAGTTCACATAACGAAACCATGATATAATACATAATTATAACGTTGCGGCCATTCGTTTAAAAGGTGCGTAGAGTGAGGCGTGATAATATCTAACTGCGTTGGCGGAGACTTGTTGGGACGGACGGATGAGCGGCCGAAGGACGATTGCAGAAGCGCGAGGCGCCGAGCAGGGAGAAGGGTTTGGGGAGGGGTGTGCCCCTCCCCAAATTATTATTTTTTTATTTCCACACTGCTATTTTAGCATTTTAGGCTCTCATTCTAATCAAATTCTCCATAATTTCAGTGCTGAGAGTCATGTTTTAAGACTTCAAAAGTGTCCTCTCCCATTGTTTGCAATTTTTTTTATTATTTCCACACTGTAGTGGTAATATTTTAAGCCGTCATTTAGATCATCTGAGACTGATAGACACCAATCGTTGATATAAAATTTTTGAAAACAATGTCGATATTTCTCATTGTTTAACGGCATCGATCATTAGAGTTAAGAATGTCGACGATACGTGTGCCGTGATAAGAGATGGTGCTTGATACAAATCAAGCAATATTTCTGCAGCAAAACATTTGAGATATAAAAAATATAGTCTGAAAATCATTATAGAAGCAGAGAGAAATATTAGGCCTACAGAACTTCTTCTTTAGCATAAAAAATGTTCAGTAACTGGCAGGGGCGGATCCAGGGGGGGCCAATCTGGCCATGGCCCCCCATTTAGAAATTTCTTTATTTTTGACCAGCTATTCTGTCTCGAAAAGTTGACTTGGCCCCCCTCGAGTAGCTCCGAATGTCCGCGCCGCGCAGTGGCGAAGAAGGTGATCATCAGTGTTTCGGGTGGAGGCCGGATGTGAAAAGGTTTTTTTTTTAAATTCTAGATCGATGACTAAAAAAAAAAAAAAAGGTCATCAACTTTTTTCGGGCGGATAGAAAAGGTATGTTTTGGGAAAATTTCAGGCTGACGACTAAAAAAAAAAAAAGGTCATCAACTTTTTTCGGGCGGATAGAAAAGGTATGTTTTGGGAAAATTTCAGGCTGACGACTAAAAAAAAAAAAGGTCATCAACTTTTTCGGCGGATGGAGACGGAATTTTTTTCCCGGTTTCCCGGACCAAGACCCAAAATTTTGGCCCCCCCATCGAAAATTTCTGTATCCGCCCTTGGTAACTGGATAACTTGACAATCTGCTCGTAAATTCATCTGATTCCGTAAAATTGTGGGTTTATTTCACAACAACTTTATTTTACTATTCATTAAACTTTTCACGTCCTATTGATGTCCATTTATTGACAGGCAGGAATGCCACAATGAATTTTCAAAAGGTCAGATCCGGTCCCCAAAAAGGCTAGAAAAAACTAGACTCGTTTTATGATGGGAAGCCTATACGTGAAATTTGTCTAACGTTCTAGGTTGTGACATTTGCAGTTTAACGTCACTGTGTGGTTACAAAGACAATTAGCGACGCCCTCCTCCTTTATCCAGGCTAGGGTATGGCACTGGCAGAGTGCGACCAGTGGCGGAGTTTCTAACGTTCTAATGATATACATTTTTTAAAATACATACGGATTTTGAACTGTGCTGCACAGCTTGACAAAAACATTCAAATGTTAAAACTCAGTAGCCTACTTTTGAACTTCAATTAACCTACAAAATATTTCACAAATCTTCAGAGTGTCTATTTTGTGCAAATGCCTGAAAAATTAAGAAATGCTTCAGAATTTGCTGATATTGCACGCTTTTACGTGAAAAATCTCCGGCGAAACAGCTAGATCTCGAAAAAAAGCACATAGAAACTTAGAAAAGAGCGAAGACAAATTTAGATCTATGTGGGAAAAGCTATTAGTGGCATCCCTAATGTAATTGGTTTAATTTAATAACACTGATAACAAAATAATATCATTGCCATTATCCTCCTTTGTCTATGAACATTCAGCAAGTTGATTACATAATGAGGCCGCGTATAATTTATTTATAACGTTCTGAATTATTTTTAAAAGGTGTGTAAAGTGAGGCGTGTAAATATCTACCTGCTTTGAACAAATTTATTAGTTTTAACCCAACACTGATGTCGGAGAAAGAATCAGAGAATGAATGCTATCAAACGAAGTTGACGCTTGTTGCCAATAGAAAAAATTGGCTTTCCATCTAAGAGTTTTTTCAAGGCCGTAACCAGGATTTAATTTCGGGGAGTGTTTCTTCACTTTCCCGTCTGAAAAACCGATGACCTTTTTTCAGTCATCCGGCCGAAATCTTCAGAAAATGTCACCAATTTCCCCTCCGAAAAACCTGATGACCTCTTTTGTCATCCGTCCCAAATCTTCAGAAAATGTCATTAAATCATTTTAATTTTTTAATTTTTCATTTCAGGGGTGTTTTCATTGTTTTATTTTATGGTTTTTACATCATGTGCTAGTGAATGCATTATATTATTTTTTACATTTTCCATTTCGGGGTGTTCAAACACCCCCACCCCTAGCTACAGCCTTGAGTCTTCTGTTCCTCCGTATGTTCAGTATCGTTTCCAAAAAATTGTGCTGCAGGCCTACTTGCAGCAAAACTGCGATTAACAAACAAAGATGAGGGCCTACTGCAGAATGAGAATACATAATTATTAGTAACCTATAATGAAACAGTCTGCTGCATGCATGCAGCAGTGCTCATTTCGCGTGGTCATGAATTCTGGATGATATCTATAAATTTTGCTTAAAAGTCTATGAATATAGAAAAACAGTCCCACTTTAAACACCTTCAAAATAAATAGCCACATTTCAATATATAAGAGGCAATTAACAAAGGTTAAACATTTTCCGTAAAGTGCCCATGGCTACCGTTGCTGGCGTTGTAACCTAGAATGGACTCGTTTGGAACTACATCTAATACCTACAATCATTGTTGTGACCACGTTCTTCTCAACTATAAGAACTAGTAATTTTCGTTTATTGAACAATCCGGTTGACAGAACGCAACCAGTTACAGCGAACAATTATGCAGTTGAAACAATTCACAAGAACGCAGTTCAGAGAATACACAAATCTTAACTATGCTAACAGAACAGAGCCTGCAATAATCGGCGCTACTCCGCGCTAGTAGCAGCCTACAGAGCATGTTCACCCAACGGGGACTTGAACTCGCAGTGGCGTAGGCAAGGGGTGGTTTCGGGGGTCAACTCCCCCCCCATTGGCTTCAGAAATAAGGTGTTTTTAAGGCTATTTTTCCATTTAAGTAAGAAAAAATAGCAAAAAACAGTGTTTCCGACCATAAACCCCCCCCCCATCAAAAATTCATGGCTACGCCACTGCGAACTCGTTACTTCTTGCTCTCTACGACAGCGTGTTATCCATTACTCTACCGGACCCAGGGGCGGATACGGAAATTTTCCAAGGGTGGGGCCAACATTTTCGGTGACCTTTTCCAGAAGAAACTGATGACCTTTTCATTTGGTCGAAATATCTGGAAAATATATCAATTTTCCCTGCCAAAATAACTGATGACTTTTTAGTCATCAGTCATCTGGTCGATGCAATCTCTGCAATAGAGTCTTGACTCTTCAAGAGGCGCTATGTAGATCTCTGGAACGAAATGAATGAAAGAATGAATGAAAGAACTTGAAACTTGTTTAGTTCAACAAGCGACAGCAGAAGATATTGGTTCCCATTCATTCGCTAGATGGCACATGAGGCGTCTAATGCGGCGACGTGGTGCAAATGCTACGTTTGTACGTGTGCCTCGATGAAGAGCGATTGTCATCATCATCATCATCGTCGTCAGTGGCGTAGGCAAGGGGGGGTTTCGGGGGTTAAAACCCCCCCATTGGCTCCGAAAAAACGGTTTTTTAAGGTTATTTTTCCATTTAAGTAAGAAAAAATAGCAAAAAACAGGGTTTTCGGTCATAAAACCCCCCCCATGAAAAATTCCTGGCTACGCCACTGATCGTCGTCATCATCATCATCGTCATCATCGTCATCATCATCATCATCATCATCATCCTCATCGTCATCCTCATCATGTATATATATATATACATAGTCAGAGTCACTGCTTTTACCGACACCACAACCACCACCACCAGAATTTAAGTTTCAGATTCGCAATGACATCACAAATTCTCCATTATAATTATGTCAGTAATATTACGTTTTTTCCAAGGCCTGTTTCTAGCTGCACAGAAGTGCTTTTACAGCAGCACAAAATCACAAATCCATTTTAAAATACGCATTTTGTCAAGAACTGCACACTAAAAACGCTCTGATTCTCTATTTTAGTAGACCTAGCAGTCCTTTCAAATCAACATCATTGTGCGACAATTTGAACACCCCTTTTAAATATAGCTACAGGCCTATTTCATAGCTGACGATTCGCTTTTTCATAATTTATTAGTGAAAAGTCTTTCTGTGAGCATATTATGACTTTATGAGATAAATGCCGATGAAAAATTCAAGACGGCCACAAAACTTATTGTCTTAATTGCAAAGGACAAATCGATTAAGTTTTTTAATAGGTTACAAAGGAAGCAGCCTAAGCTTATATTGACTAACCCAGTGACACATTTTGACATTGACGTTTTAGGTCTATGTATCGCACACAAAATTATTCATTTCTGTGGATCAAAGTCATCATCATCAAACGCGTTCAAATTTCTTAGACTAATCCATTTAAATCGTTTTAAGCAGTAAACAGCGTTAGTTAGTAGAGGCTTAGAGCTCAGAAACTTCGTTTGTGCAGGCCCGGATAATAGATCTACAATCAGCAGCAGGGAAAACTTGTTTCGTTCGTTCGTTCGTTCCTATACTTTCTTAAAGGAAATCTCGGTTGATATTTCTATTTTAATTAGCTACTGTGGTTCATAATTGATGTTAATTACCGGCTTAATTAGAGTAGTCGAGCGCTAAGATATAGCACGCTGTCACGACAGATATTCATCAACGTGTCTGAATGTTTAATAGACTTTTCCCGCGAATTCGTCCAATACGACCTACGTGCACGGAGTGCGCCTGCGCGCGCGCGTGCGTGCCACGCTCATTCGACGCCTCATGAATAATTAAGTAGGAACGTCGCGTGCGCCGTACACAGAGCCATCTGTCTGGATTGTCCGGTGTTGTTAAAAATGTGTGTGTGTGTGTGTGTGTGTGTGTGTGTGTGTGTGTGTGTGTGTGTGTGTGTGTGTGCGCGTGTGCGTGCGTGTGTGCGTGTGTGTGGGTAGATGGGTGGGAGAGAGACAGACAGAGAGAGAAAGACAGACAGGCAGACAGACAGACTCGAAAATCGAATAGCTATAATACCGACTTGTCAATACAACTATTGTTTTCGGCGTTTCTTGAAAGAGCGGGAAATGCTCACGATCACATCCCACATCCCACCAAAGCTATAGGTGCGCATACAGATATAATTATATATATATATATAATTATATATATATATACATACGTATTATCTGCACTTGTATATATATATATATATATATTGAGGTATTCATGTGCATGCATGTGTAAATATTTATACTTAATACATACATTTATATAATCTGTATATATAATATTATATGTATGTATGTATGTATGTACCTATGTATGTATGTATGTATGTATGTATGTATGTATGTATGTATGTATGTATGTATGTATGTATGTATGTATGTATGTATGTATGCATGCATGCATGCATGCATGCATGCATGCATGCATGCATGCATGCATGTATGTATGTATGTATGTATGTATGTATGTATGTATGTATGTATGTATGCATGTATGTATGTATGTATGTATGTATGTATGTATGTATGTATGTATGTATGTATGTATGTATGTATGTATGTATGTATGTATGTATGTATGTATGTATGTATGTATGTATGTATGTATGTATGTATGCATGTACGTATGACACCGTATGTATGTACGTATGTAAGTATGTATGTATGTATGTATGTATGTATGTATGTATGTATGTATGTATGTATGTATGTATGTATGTATGTATGTATGTATGTATGTATGTATGTATGTATGTATGTATGTATGTATGTATGTATGTATGTATGTATGTATGTATGTATGCATGTATGTATGTATGTATGTATGTATGTATGTATGTATATGTATGTATGTATGTATGTATATGTATGTATGTATGTATGTATGTATGTATGTATGTATGTATGTATATGTATGTATGTATGTATATGTATGTATGCATGCATGCATGCATGTATGTATGTATGTATGTATGTATGTATGTATGTATGTATGTATGTATGTATGTATGTATGTATGTATGTATGTATGTATGTATGTATGTATGTATGTATGTATGTATGTATGTATGTATGTATGCATGTATGTATGTATGTATGTATGTGTGTATGTATGTATATATGTATGTATGTATGTATGTATGAATGTATGTATGTATGTATGTATGTATGTATGTATGTATGTATGTATGTATGTATGTGTGTGTGTATGTATGTATGTATGTATGTATGTATACATTGCATATACATGCATATGAGTCCACGCGTTCGTCTACCGTGACGCCCAATCCTTCATCTCTCACCTGGATTGGCTGCATGGCACCACAGGTAAGCGAATTGAAGACAAAAACCCTGCATGGACAAAGCCATGCTGCCGCAGCCACCACTGCCGCTGCTGCAGCCGACCCAGCCTCCATTCATCCTCGCTGATGGCGCCCAGCCAATAGCATCCATCACCATCATCATCATCATCATCATCGCCATCATCATCATCGCTGCTGGCAACCGCCTCTGCCTCTGCAACCTGGAGCAGCTACCTGCTTCCGTCAAGTCAATGTATCATCCCGTCGGACAATAGCCTCATTCGGTGGCACCTTCTGCTTTGGCTGCTGCTGATGGTGGTAGCAACATTTCAGCGAAGAGCATCCCATGTCAACGTCGTTTGGATCGTTGTCTCTTTTCGTCATTCAGAAGCGTCTTGTAGAAACATCGGAGAGCCTTGATCATAGTCGGAGATACGTTCCTGGAAATCTATAAAACAGATATCAAAACAGACCATAATATTACCTTCTGTAGATTTCTGTCTTCACTGAGCCGCTGGAGGAAAGCTGCTACTTGTGTGCGAACGGGCATTTTGGACGTGAGAAAAAGATTGAGGTCATGTTGAGCAGTAGGCTATCTTCTCCGAAGCCAAATAAATTTAACGATTGCAAATAGAAACAGTATTGCATAATAGACGAGATCTTGGGACGTCGTATCATATTTTGTTCTGCTAAAAACATCACAAAGCATTTACTGTTAAACGCTTCACAGGGTTGATGAAAATGTTCGCGGAATTTGGAGTTTAGGTGAGGAAACGTCTTTGAAACAGATCTCTGGAATACTTCGAAGGGTGAGTAGACCTACCTAATGATGCTCGTGTCTTTTGGATTTGGTTTAGGTTAGTTTCTCTATATGTCTGTCTGTTTGTTAGTTTGTCTCCGTATGACTGTGTCTCTGTTCTGTCTCTCTCTATATATCTGTCTGCCTCTCTTTCTGTCTGTCTTCCTGTGAGCGTATCCATTTCCTCTCTCTCTCTCTCTCTCGTTGCCGGTCTCTATATATCTTAGTCTCTATGTCTTTATGTCTCTGCATATGTTCTCGACTGTTTCTCTCTGTGTGTCTCTGCCTACCTTTGCCTGTGTCCAAGTTTTATCTGTTGTCTGTATCTCTTCCTCTCCCTCTCTCTTTGTTAATCTCTGAAACGCTTTGCCAATGTCCTTTCTTCCTGTCTTTGACTCTGTCTGAATGTCTGTTTCTCTGTCTCTTTGCGTATCACTCCCTGCCCCTGCCTCTGTCTCTGTCTCTCTGTCTCTTTGCCTATTATATGTCTTCATGAATTCTGTTTTCATCTCCACTCTTTCGCCAACCATTTCACCCGTCAGATCGTGCTCATTCATGCATGAAGCGCATGTTGTACGCGCAGACAGGCCACAGCCAATCGATTCAAGATGCAATTTTTTCGCCATCCATTTGTACCTGAGACCCATGATACGATTCAGAAAGAAATAACTCCATATTTATAAACGTTAATTTATACGCCGAAAATATTGATTATATAATAATGGTAATAACAACAACAACAACAACAACAACAATAATAATAATAATAATAATAATAATAACAATAATAATAATAATAATAATAATAAAATAAAATAAAATAATAAAAAAATTAATAATACTAATAACAATAATAATAATAATATCATGAGTAGTAGTAGCAGCAGAAGTAGGCCTAATAGCAGTATTCATCACAGACTTGAATTTGTAGTATTACAATTATTAGTAGTTGTGGTATTATTATTGGTGGTGGTGATGGTGGTGCTGGTAGTGACGTGGGTTGGTTGGGGGCAGAAGTAGCAGCAACAGCAGCAGCAACAGCAGCACAGTATTAGTAGTATTCAGTTTCGTCAACACGAGCCCTCATCTCCTTGGAGGCCATCAGGAGTAGTCGCACCGGCGTCGTCCCATAAGCGACATATTCATTGCACCCTATTTTCTTATTGAGTGAATGAATGAATGAATTTCATTCGTTCGTTTATTCATTCGTTCAATCATTCATTCAATCAATCATTCATTCATTCATTCAATCATTCATTCATTCAATCAGAAAATATGGTGGAATGAATATGTCGCTTATTACTGAATGAATGAATGAATGAATTAATTAATTAATTAATTAATTAATTAATTAATTAATTACGCTCTTGCAGAAATGTTACTTCCTGTACGTCTGATAGAACAGTGCACACAGATTTGAGCCTCGATTCATCGCAGAGTAAATGAACTGCAGAGTAAATTTGCATTTATCCTTTGCAATCTGATGGCTGGCTATTTACATTGTGTGATAAGATAGATATTCTCAGGCTCTTTAAACAATATTACAATAGATCCTTTTACAATACTGTTTTAGACAGTGAATGAAGCACATAGAGACAGAAATTTTTGGAAACTGCTAATTGGGTCATTTTGCATGAATTTTGTCTTTAAGTCGGTTGAGTTCATAATTATGAATTGTTTAAATAGTTCTTAAATAGTTTCATTTAATAGACCTTTTAAATACTCGTTAAATAACACTTAATATTTATATGGTAACGTTATTCATCTTTGAAAGAGTAATGGTAACTACGTTGTACTTTTAAAGTAGTGCTTACAATATAAATAGTACCCGCATTTGCTACTTTTCTTCATCATCACTGTTACTATTCATATCATCGCCATTTCATAATATTAGCATATTCCTTTGAACTTTAATCTTTGAGTTAAGATGGTGATGATGCAATTAGTTTTTAGCTGCTTTATTAATTACCAATTATTTAATTAATTACGATAGGGATTTTAAGTATCATTGTAACTACTTTTATTGCGATTTGTTATCAATAGAATTAGAAGCATGAATATGATTCTGAATTTGATTCTGAATGTAATTATGATTATGATCTTATTTGTATGAATAATATTTTATGATAGAAATTATGATTATGATTGTGGTCATGAATATGATTCTGGGTATGATTCTGAGCATGATTATGATTATGAATGTAATTAAGATCATACGAATATGATAGCAATTATAATTTTGATTGTGATCAGGATTATATTTGTGAGTATGGTTATGAATGTGATTATGATCATATTTGTATGAATATGATAGAAATAATGATTATGATTGCTGTCATGAATATGATTTTGAGTATGATTATGAATGTAATTATATGATAATGATCTTATTTGTATGAATATGATAGCAATTATGATTATATTGTGATCTCGATTATATTTGTGAGTATGATTATCAGTATGATCATGATTACGATTACGATTTTATGATTATGATCATGACTATGATTATGATTCTGAATATGAATATGATAATGGCTATGATTATGATCATGACTATGATTACGATTGTGATATGATTATGATTATGACTATGATTACGATTGTGATTACTAGGCAGCCGACAACGAAGCCATCTTCGATGATCATGAACACTGAAACGTCGTCAATGGTGGTCAGCCAAACCGTTGACACCGCTGCCATGATTAACACCAATCAGGACGAAGAGGTCAGTCAAGAGGTATTACACCCACGATCAAATCAAATTAAAATCAAATCAAATCATTCATTTGATGGCCAATCAAGAACTGCAGTAGCACTCAATGACATTTAAAGTACGGTCACACAGAAGAATGATATCATCCATACTCTCAGAACGAAGAGGTAAGTTAAGAGGGGCATTGCAACAACTTTCAGGTCTAAGTGGTAAATCAAGGAGATACATGTATAAGTATACATGCCATCAGGACAAAGAGGAAACTGACGAGATATCATACCTGTAACCTATTCTTAGGACGAATAGGTTGCCCGACAGTTAACAATACATTTATATACCATGGAATGTCACGAAAAGGTAAGTGACAAGTCAGGTCACTATCTTCAGGTGGTCTTAAGTCACTGCGAATATTATATAGCAACCATCTGATGAAAGAAGAACACATTTTACCAATGATCCAATTTGCCCAAAGAAGAATCCCATTGACCAAGTAAGATCTTGTTTTAAGAAAGAAGACCCGCGTGACCAACTAAGATCGCGTTCGACCAATGAAGATCTCTCTTGACCAAAGAAGATCCCGTTTTGACCAAAGAAGATCCGGTTTGACCAAAAGAAGATCTCTTTTGACCAACTAAGATCCCGATTGACCAAAGAAGATTTCGTTTGACCAAAGAAGATTTGTTTGACCAAAGAAGATCCCATTTTGACCAAAGAAGATCTCTTTGACCAAAGAAGATCTCTTTTGACCAACTAAGATCCCGATTGACCAAAGAAGATCCCGTTTGACCAAAGAAGATTTGTTTGACCAAAGAAGATCCCATTTTGACCAAAGAAGATCTCTTTGACCAAAGAAGATCTCTTTTGACCAACTAAGATCCCGATTGACCAAAGAAGATTCCGTTTGACCAAAGAAGATCTCTTTGACCAAAGAAGATCTCTCTTGACCAAAGAATATCCCGTTTGACCAAAGAAGATTCCGTTTGACCAAAGAAGATCTCTTTTGACCAACTAAGATCCCGATTGAACAAAGAAGATCTCTCTTGACCAAAGAATATCCCGTTTGACCAAAGAAGATTCCGTTTGACCAAAGAAGATCTCTTTTGACCAACTAAGATCCCGATTGACCAAAGAAGATCTCTCTTGACCAAAGAAGATCCGGTTTGATCAAAGAAGATCTCTCTTGACCAAAGAAGATCCGGTTTGACCAAAGAAGATCTCTCTTGACCAAAGAATATCCCGTTTGACCAAAGAAGTTCTTATTTGACCAAAGAAGATTCCGTTTTGACCAAAGAAGATTCCGTTTGACCAAAGAAGTTCTCATTTGACCAAAGAAGATTCCGTTTGACCAAAGAAGATCTCTTTTGACCAAAGAAGATCTCTTTTGACCAAAGAAGATTCCGTTTGACTAACGAAAATCTTTTTTGACCAAAGAATGATCTCATTAGACCAAGAAGATCCCGTTTGACCAAAAAAGACCCCGCTTGATTGAAGAAGATTTGTTTTACCAAAGAAGATCATTTTTGACCGAAGAAGATTCTGTTTGACCAAAGAAGATAATTTTTGACCAAAGAAGATCTCGTTCGACCAAAGAAGATTCCATTTTGTCTCACGTATACCTCTCTTCCTACCAGAGAGTAGAAAATCTCGTCCATCAAGCCACGCACACAGGTGACGACGTGTACTCTCAGCGACCAGCGACGAGGGAGTGACCAGGACGGGAGAGGCCACAGTCACCCGCCCCCCACCGTCCGTCCGTCCGTCCGTCCGTCCGTTGGGGGCACACGTCCGCTGCTTAATTCGATGATGGCTTATCTAATTAAGAGGAATATATTTCGCTGACGAAGGAGGAGACGGAGTACAAGTCGTCGCTCGAAGCAACGGTGGCGACATCGTCCGACGAGGTTGAATTTAATTTCATCAATCGATAATCATTGCTACGATTGATCGCTGCTATTAGCACGCCCTCCGCCGCCGCTTACCCTCCCAAAACCCTCCACATGCCTCCCAAAACCCTCCGCAAAACCCTCCGCAAACCCTCCCAACTCTCCCCAAAGCGCCTCCATCGTCATTTCAAAGGCAGAAATCGGTCGCGGCAGGAGTGTAGCGTTGCTTTTGGTAGCGGGACAGTTACACGGGGAGGGGTAAGAACAATTGCGTGGCGTTACAGTGATATTGAAGTGCGGTTTATTGTTTTATATTTACTATCGCTGACCTTGGCAATAAATTGATCCAGCATAATTGGGTCGTACGGAATTTTGTGTATTTTTTTGAACGGGTTACGGTGGTCCAATGCACTGATTTAATAGCAAACGAATTTAATTAATTACTCCAAATTTAAATCAATTATATGTTGCGTACTTGAAGCCCTAGTTCACCGTTGGTATTTTCAAACGACTTCAATATAAACACCGTTAACTATTTTTCCAAAATATAATATTGTTTTGAGGGGGGGATGTTGTAGCGAACTTAAATCGCAACGTAGTATTTGCTGTATTGTCGAATCTTACCGTGCCCGGTGCGAACCAGTCTCCTTTGCAACATCGCAGTGGCAACAACGTTCGACCGGCGGCGAATATATTAGTTGTTGGGGCGCTATAGATCTTCTGGCGCTAAATAATTGATCATCTCGTGACGCCACTTTGGTCGGTTGGCAGTCGCTTCTCTGCCTGGTCGTCTGTCTCCCGGCTGCTGCTGCTGAGGATGATGATGATGGTGATAATGATGAGGCGGTGAATAGAGAGACAGACAGACGTTGAGACAGACAATGAGACAGACAATGAGACAGACAATGAGACAGACAATGAGACAGACAATGAGACAGACAATGAGACAGACAATGAGACAGACAATGAGACAGACAATGAGACAGACAATGAGACAGACAATGCGATAGACCGACAGTGACAGACAGAGACAGACCGGACAGAAGCAGAAACTGAGGCAGACAGAGATTCGCATACAGAAAGTGAGATAAACAGGCTGACAGAGCAAAACAGAGGACTGAGACAGACAGACAGACAGACAGACAGACAGGCTGAGACAGATTGAGTGAGATAGGCAGACAGAGAGAGACACAGACACGCACACAGTGAGACAGACGAACAGAGACAGAAAGACAGGCAATGACAGTCATACATTTACCCAAAATGAGACAGACAGGAAGAGAGACAGACAGAGCAAGACAGATAGAGGTGGGAGACAGACTGACGGAGACATACAGACAAGCAGACAGACAGACAGAGGTGGGGACAGACTGACAGACAGACGGAGACAGACAGGAAATTGACAACAGATAAGCAGACAGACAGACAGAGCAAGACAGACAGACAGAGGTGGGGGACAGACAGACAGACGGAGACATACAGACAAGCAGGCAGACAGACAGACAGACAGACAGACAGACAAACAGACAGACATACTGAGACAAATTGAGTGAGACTAGCAGACAGAGAGACACACAGACACGCACAGAGTGAGACAGACGAACAGAGACAGAAAGACAGGCAGTGACAGGCATATATATATACCCAAAATGAGACAGGCAGAGCAAGACAGACGGAGGTGGGAGACAGACAGACGGAGACAGAGAGACAGACAGACAGACAGACAGGCTGACTGACTGACTGGCGTTCGCATCGTTTTCAATTCCTCCTTTTCAGATCGATTTCTTTCGTCGTTCGATGACATCAGATTGCACGCCACCTACGCTCAGCGTCCAATAGAAAACGAACCATCTGCAGGTGCTTCTTGTGATGATGACCCATGCCACTGCAACGACGACGACGACGACGACGACGACGACGACGACGACGACGACGACTACTACTATGATTCAGAGGGATAGAATGCGAAAAGAGAGAGAGAGGGAGAGGGATAAGATCAATGAGTGGGAGAGGGAGAGAGAGGTAGGCAGATGGACAGGTACAGGGACAGGGTAAGGGACAGTGAAAGGAGAACATAGATAGGGAGACGTAAAAGGACAGGAACAGGGACAGAGACAGGGAAAGAGAAAGACAGGAAAGGGGACAGTAACAAGAGCAGAGACAGCGAACAGAGACTGGGAAGGAGAAGGATGGGGTGGGAGAGGAAGGAACATGAGAGACTGTCCGCATGCATCACATCTCTTTGTCCACACCATGATGGATATTGCAGATGAAGATGAGAGGATGGAGATTTTTAAATGGGATGCAGCGAGAGGGGAAAGATACAGATAAAGAGAGAGAGAGAGAGAGAGACAGAGAGAGACAGACAGACAGACAGAGACAGAGACAGAGACAGAGAGACAGAGACAGAGACAGAGACAGAGACAGAGAGACAGAGACAGAGAGAGAGAGATGTTACAGTTTTTCGGGTGGATAATTGGGGAATGGATCTATGGATGAGGGAATTGACGATGACGATGACGATCAAAATGATGATGATGGATGAATGATTGAATCGATGCACAGACAGACAGCCAGATAGACAGACACAGAGACAGACAGACAGACACAGAGACAGACAGACAGACACAGAGACAGACATAATATATATATATATATATATCTATATATATTTTTATTAGGGCTGTTGTTCGATTAAAAATTTTAATCGAAATTAATCGCGCGATTAATTTTTTTAATCGCAATTAACTGCAAATTAATCGCAATACATTTCCTTCAAATATGTTAATATTACTATTTTATAAGGACCCCTGAAGCATAAAACTTTAATGACTGAATGCATTCTTTCTATATTGCAAACATATTTAATAGCCTTTGGCTTAGACCTATTGAATTTCTGCATTTAGCTTATTGAACAGTTTTGTATGACAGGCAGAATTGAAACACTGTTCAAATCAGTCAACTGCTCAAAATCCGTTAATTTTTACATTTGAGCCACCTTTAATTAAAATGACATAGGTCTAAATGTGAAATTAGACAACCGTTTTCTGACTATCAGGATTAATTATTTATTCAGCCAATTGTATAGGCAGACCAGTTTATTTACATTGGCCGGTTCAAGGGATACTCTTATTAATTAGCAATAGTATAGGTTCAACTATTGAACCTCATTATTTAGTCAAAATCTTTCACAAGAGCTCTTGTCAAACCTCAGTTGTCCTTCTGCGCATTTATCATTTGAAACCTGAAATCCATTGGCCTTGCCATCTCATGGAGTTCAACCAACGTAGTCTGACGTCTGACGGGGTGAGGAAAGACGAAACAACCTTATTGGACGATGCGATTCGGCCGATGTCGACGGCTCATCGCTATAGAGTTAAATTCATGTTTTGGTTCGCATGCAGGCGATAATTGAGTGACGAATTGCTACGATAATACTTAAATTCTTTTTTGGAATATTTGCCAAAGAATGTAACACTGGTTTTAAGTATGAGCCTTCCGTTTAAAACGAGTTTTTCTGCCTCTGATTCCATTTTAATCAGATCTAATTAACGCGTTCGATTAATGCGTTGAAATTTTTAATCGCAAATTTTTTTAACGCGTTAATCGCACGCGTTAACGCGATTAAATCAACAGCCCTAATTTATATATATATATATAGATAGATAGATAGATAGATAGATAGATGATAGATAGATAGATAGATAGATAGATAGATAGATAGATAGATAGATAGATAGATAGATAGATAGATAGATAGATAGATAGATAGATAGATAGATAGATAGATAGATAGATAGATAGATAGATAGATAGATAGATAGATAGATAGATAGATAGACAGATAGATAGATAGATAGATAGATAGATAGACAGACAGATTGGAAGACAGATGCGTGTATACATATATTATTATTAGTCCTGATTTAATAATATATTTTACTGATTTCCTTCTGCACGACGTGTGCAATACGGCGGCGTCCATTGTCTTGGATGGAATGCATTTAGACGTACAATGGATATTGTTACAACGTTGATGCTCTTGTCTTTCACGACTATTGTTATTTTTCAGGTGCGGACGCTGTTTGTTAGCGGGTTGCCAATGGATACGAAGCCACGTGAGCTGTACCTTCTCTTCCGCGGATACAAGGTGAGCCATTGACGATTCTCTTCCATTCATCAGCAATGATCTTCATAGGAGGTCACATTGATACCGTCGCACTATGACGTCATGATGCCGCAAAGGCGCTATATAAGTCTCAGATCCAAACATAATACGCTTGCCTATACATGCACGAATTATAAGTGCATGCTCAATTGCTCAATTGCTCATAAGCAGGAGAGTATCTGTGAATATTTTTATCCGTACGCGCATACGTGCATGCAAGTACTGGAAGCTGTTGGTGAACTTCTATCGCGTCGCTTTTAGTAAATGATAATTTTCTGACTTGAGAATTGAAAGGTTTCTAAAATACTACGTTATGTTTTAATCAATATTGAAGAGGTTAGCAATAGACTTTCATTCTAATAATTATATATATATATATATATATATATATAATTAACTTTCTTTTCTGAGACTTCGCATTCATTCATTCATTCATTCATTTATTCATTCATTCATTCATTCTATGGATTTATATAGCGCCCCTTTAGAAATTCTACTCAGAGGCGCTCCCAGGCGACGGCGAAAGAAAAAAGACTTGAAAGGTTTATGAAACAAAGTTTGACTGGTCAGATGTAGTAAATGAAGGAAATCCAGCCCAGATTGACGGCCCTACAGCCGAGAAAGCTCGGCGTTGTCTGGCAGCTAAGGGCGAGCCCGTGCAACTGTGAGGCGCCCCTTCATAGCAGAGCGAATTAAGAGCCCGACGTATGTAACCAGAAAGATTAACTCCATTGAATATAAAATATGCCGCAAAGGTTACCCAAATTCCTGTGGACATCTTTAATTATAACAGCCCAGTTTCAGACAGTGGTGTAGCCAAGGTGGGGTTTCAGAGAGTTAAACCCCATTGTCTTAGGAAAAAACTTTTTGAAGGTTATTTATACACTTAAATAGGAAAAAGCAAAACAATTGCTTGTAGTGACAATTATTTTTCTTGCTTTATTCCCCTTGTTACGTTATTCCCTTTTTATTTGCTGTAATACTGTTGCGTTGGTGCCAGAAAGGGCATCCGGCCAGGCCATAACCCCCCCCAAAAAAACATCGTAAATTCTTGGCTACGCCACTGGTTTCAGAGAACATGATTATATTGTGTAACTTTTTCTGAAACGTCATGTTCCAGGGCTACGAGAGCTCGCTATTAAAGATTATGGGGAAGCAGGTTATTCCCCACAACTGTGTAAGTAACGACCGCATGACTTGTTTTGTGGGCACACCGTGTACGTCAAGCACACGTCTCTCTCACGCTGTATACATAGATGCTATCACCATGGAAACGATCGGAACGTGTACTCGTTGGCATGGTTACCGCGTCCTCCTCACACGTCACAGGTTACACGTCATCGGTGTTGCTAAGACGCTTTCGAAAATTGTAGGGTTACGAGGGATCGCTGGTAAAAGTTACCGTCAAAAATGGAAAGACCACGTCGGTAAGTGTATGTGTGCATACGGCGGTAACAGCTAAACGGTAACTTGGTCGATCTGAGAGTTGATTTATATAGCATCGTATAGGATATCACCTTGTTAGACAGCTTGAGTAGGAATCGTGTGAGTCTCATGAGAACGACAGTTTAAACAAATTCAATTCAATTCAATTCGATTTGTTTATTAATCCCAAAAAGACAGACAAATATTAAACATTCATAACAGTGGGCTACACACAGTGGTGGACTGTCTTTTGCTATTATTACTGTGATATAAACTATTGTGCAATCGTATATACCTGAATGGAGTGATCCCGATAGCGGAGCATAGATATTTACCAACACACAGGCAACTGGTATATTTTGTATGATTAAAATATGCATAAAATTAGTTATTTAAACATAATGCTGTATTATAATAGTGCAAAATAACACAGTAATAGTCTACACTATTATGAAGAAACTGCTGAAATAAATTCTGTGGGTGAAGGTCTTGCTCAAGGTCCTTACTGCACAGAAGACGTCGTACGGAACGAGGACCGAACGCGTAACATATAATACTCAATGCGTAGCAAGGCGGGTGAAATCGATTCGGTTATTGTGCCCACGATTTATTTCTTATTGCGCCTTCACCCAATACCTTTGTATTCAGAAATAATGATGTTCACGTTTATGCAGTGCTTATTCTTTAGTCCTCTTCTCTGGGGATCACGTGGGGTTGGAAGGGGGGAAGGGACGATTGACAGACTGACGGACGATCGCCGAAATACGTAGCGCCGAACATGCAGAAAGAGGGTTTAATGATAGAAGTGCTCCTCCCCTCTATATTTAAAAAAAATTAATTTCCACATTGTAATGATGTTACTGTCGCTTATATCATAATTATATTAGTAAAAATTATTAATTAGTTTGTCACAGTAACTTACATGTATAACAGTTTGCATGATATTATAATGCAGATAAGCAACTCACAAAAATTACGATTTGCCATCAAAATTGGAGAAGTCATTTTTGGGAAGGACTATTATACCCCAGAGATGCCTACAGATTAAGCACTGCATTCTTTTAATATAAACACACGATCGATGTCGCTAATTGTTGTTTCGATTCTCACAAGTTTACGACACGTTAATTTGAATCACGGAGAACACTTAGGAAATGTCAGCTTTGTTAACGATTTCATTGTAGACACCAAATAATTATTGTATCCGTTGATCACCGTAATGCAGATACAATAATTCGTGTTTAATCTCAGTAAAAGATAATAACTTTAATGGTATACTAGTTGAAGTTGCACGTTAGTGGTCGTGGTGAAGGTGGTGGTGGTGATGACTGATGACACTGGTGGTGGTGGTGGTGGTGGCCGGTGGCGGCGGTGGTGGTGGTTTCGGTGGTAGTGGTAGTGGTGGTGGTGGCGGTGGTGGTGGTTTCGGTGGTAGTGGTAGTGGTGGTGGTGGTGAGTGGTGCTTTCAACAATAGCAGTAGCAGTAGCAGTAGTAGTAAGCAATATCAAATATTTATATTGCGCCCGTCAAAGAGAGACTCATGGGCGGAGTTTATCAGAGGCTAGGGGGCTAAACCCCCCTCCAAGAAGACCCAGATTCATATTTTTTACCGTGTAAATGGTATCTTTTCCCCGGACTTAGTCCCCCCAAGAAGGCTTTAGCCCCTCCAAGAACGGAAACCGAACTCCGCCAATGGAGAGACTGGTCAAAATCAGAGTCCTTCACCTACACTCCTAGAGATAGTCTTCAATTTCAGTACCAAAGCAAAGTACAAACTACATCGATGCATTCTGCGTAGAATTCCTACGTTCAGTTTTCTTGTGAGATCACTCCACAGAAGTTTAATGTAACTTTTGCTCATCGGTTCGTTTGGTCACGTGACATCGCATACGTCACACCCGATCTCCATAGACCGACTCGTTTCTTTATTTATGATGCTGCAGCACAACCAACAGGGCAGACCACATAAGAATGGAGTTGTTTGTGGTTGGATGGAAAGGAGCGAGGTCGAGACTAGAGTGGAATGTGACTTGGTTGAAGAACGTTGAAAATGCCTCGTTTGACTCGTTTGTTTACCGTGTAATTGTAAATTGATTGACTGGCTGGCTGGCTGACTGACTGACTGACTGACTGACTGATTGATTGATTGATTGATTGATTGATTGATTGATTGATTGATTGATTGATTGATTGATTGATTGATTGATTGATTGACAGCCTGTAGGTTTTATCACGTTCAGTTCGAGGTCGGCCGCTGAAGTTGCGAGACAAGAACTGCAGGTTGGTCATTGTTTTTTTAATTTCAATTGTTTAAAGCTGCACGACAATAAAAATATGATCGTGTGGAATTTTTTCATGTATTCTTCTGTTATTTCTGACTATTTTAGAGTATTTATCACAGTTTATGAATAATATTATGACTTTAATCATATCTATGGTGATGACGATAATCATTATTGATTACTAGATGCAATTAATACAGTAGCTGCATTAGTAGCAGCTGTAGTATAATTTTCTGAAACAGCAGCAACAGATGCTGCTGGTAGAAGTGCTAAATAGTTGGGACTTAGACAAAACTGTTACTGGGACAATAGCTGCCATTGTCATGAAGATAGCATAAGTGAATGTCGTCATAGCTACGACATCGATGACTTTGTAGTCTCCATGACAACAAGGACTATTATGATTCGACATTTGACACGGGCATTGTTCATATGTAGCAAGTTTTTAGTGTTACTAATATGTTGACAATATGTTGTCATGGAAATATCGACAATTGTCATCTTCTTGGCAACCGTGACCACTTTTATTACAGACTATTGTTGTCAAGGAGTATGTCGCTAGCGTTGGTGTTGAAGCCGTTTATTGTCATGGATTATAGCAGCAGGGTTTCTTATAGAGTTGGATGTCTAATATAATAGCCATGGATGTCATTTTGGTAGTCTTGTCAACTGACTCCTCCGCTGTGATTCTCACCTGTTCTCTTGAACGGTAAGTTACCCACGATGCACTGCTGCAGTGGATAATGATGATGATAACAATAAGCACCCGCACAGAACGTATTATGTTATACTCACGCCTTAATCTTTGTCTACCTGTATCATATCGTCCCACCCGGACAGTCCAGTTGCACATAATCACCCAACCGCGACACACAGCTTCCTATCGATTTCTTCAAATTTACTCCGCAATATCTAAAATGTCTTTAAGCACAGGTTGGAAGTTTCGGTGACTCTATGGTATATACATTCTATGGTCACGCTATGGTATTAGCGTGATGGAACAAAATTTCCAGTTGTGTTCTCTTTGACCTTACTCAGTGCACTCACTAACGGCAGCAGTAAATGTTGTAAACATGATTCATCCTCCACATTATCGCCCGTCGTAGGATCTGTTTCAAGCCAGAGTTGATCTGCTTCGGTAACATTTGGGTATTTCAATGTTGAATCCAGGTGTATAGGACGGTTGTGATTGTTCCCTCATTCCAGTTTAATGCGTGCTATATAGTGATAAGCGCCTGGATTTGCTTTCCACTGCCAATCCTCGCTCCTTGATGGGATGATGAATCGTAGGAAATGCGGTTTCTGAATCCCACAAGTGGCTACTTTTGAACCATGCCTACCATGCCTACCATGCCTGTCATTTCCAGTTCGCTTCGGTTACTTCTGGTTTAGCTTCGGTAATATTTTGTCTGCATTTCTGTCTTGGCCTATAGTATATCCGCGGTCTCTTTTGCAGCTGAGCTCGAATCTCCAATTGACTTCCCTCTGAAGCACCCTCCTGAATAAGTTCATGCCCTGCACCTAGTTTTCTAGTGGCGCATTAGAAGTCTGAATTTACGGTAACGATTTTTATACTATATACTTCCTGGACTGTTCCGAAAAGTTACGACTACAAATACTCTCCTAATTCGTCTTCTTAAGCGCAGTTTGCTTCCATCTGTATCAGTTCCGAGTCTTCTCTGAGTCATGCTGACCGTCTGAACGATGCACCCGAACACTCCTCGGCACTTTTAGCATTGTTTAGAAGTTGCACTTCGTTATACGCAAACAGCACCTGTGTTGCACTGACGCAATTTCAAGCTTCATGATGACGTTGTCTGAACGCAGAACCGCTTGCACTTTTCGCAACGATTCGGGATGATTAACTATTATCCGAGATAAGAAGCTTGCTTTTAATTAAGTATTATAATCTCACGGATAAATATTTTCCTGTAATATGCTTTGCGAAATCAGTGTCAAGTTGTGGGTAATAGATATAATTCTGGAGGTAATTCTTCATGCAATTACGGAGGTAATTTCGAATGTAATTCTGTGAATAATTCTGAAGGTAATTCTAGCGGTGTATACGCTAATTCTAGCGGTGTAGGCTAATTCTGAGGGTGTTTTTGAAGGTAATTACAACGGTTACTCTGAAACTATTTCCGAAGGTAAGTCTAAGGGTTATTCTGAGGGTATTCCTGACGGTAACAAGGAAGATACGGTAATTCCGATAGTAATTCTGAAGTTATTTGAAGGATAATTTTGAGGGTAATTCTGAATTTGATTCTCGAGAACCATTCTGTCGAATAAGATCGTTGCGAATCAACGTCACTTCGATTCCTGTGTCGTGTTAGCTTTAATGTTAAGGAGCCGTTCGTGCGAAAAATTAAATAACACAGCAAAACTAAACTAAAATGTACACCACGTAGTATCCCATCAGTGTGTTGTCGAATCCTTGGACCATTTTGCCCCTAGAATAATTATTTGACAATTACTTTAAACTGAAGAATTTTGTAACCATGCTATATAATCTTAGCCATCCAAAAATGACCGCAAAGCTCAATAGGCCTATTATGGTACCTCTATGCGATACCAAATTTTGGTACCGCATAGAGGCATGGTTACAAAATTCTTCAGATTAATTCTTCAGTTAAAATTAGGTGTAAAATTCTAGGGGCAAAATGGTCCAATTTATTTAATTCTATTTAATAGTGAATGCGCTCCATTTTCCCCAAGTCTGGACACATATCTAATTATCTATGACACTGCAGTGGTAAGAATTTTGCAAGGTCACTCTAGAGATGAAAGACTCAGCGATGTTCAAGTGCAGTTAAAAAATGTTCAATTTGTTCACCTGTAATTGAACAAGTTTCGACAACAGACGGAAAAATTCGCCACAAAACGCTCATTGACTCCAACTGTCAAACGCCACTCAGGTAGCATTCTGAAACTTCTACACTTTATACTTTTACATCCCCCCCAATTGGCCCCAAATCTTTTATTTACGATACGCTGTGTAATAACTGTTCGCAGGGTACAAAATTCGACCCGGATCTTCCTCAGACGCTTCGATTGGAGTTTGCGAAGAGTAACACGAAAGTGACGAAACCAAAGCAACCGTTTCCAACGATGCAAGCGACATCCGCGAACACCGCCTTCCTACATCCGCTCACCGCAACCGGACGTTAGTAGCGCATGCGCGTATTTATTATCTAGCGCCTGTTTAGTCTTCACAACTCTATTTTGGAGTGTATAGGTCGTATGCCAATGACGCGAACAGATTTCTTTTGATCGCAGTGTAGGATATTATACTGTATTCTTGCGATGTCTTGTTCGGTAAATTGCATTTTATTCTTTGATTTGCTTTTTTTCTATATTTTGGTGTATTCTTGCATTTGTTTTGTTTTGTAATGTATTTTATTCTTGCGATTTGTTTGTTCAATACTATATTGCATTATTGCATGTTTTTTTTTATTAGAGTCGTATTTTGTTCCTGCATTTGCTTTTTTGTATTTTACTTTGTACTTGAATTATTTTTTCAGTATTATAGTCCTATTGTATTCTTTGTTTGTTCCGTATTGTATTTAAATCTTGAATTGTTTTGTCCAGTATTTCATACTATAGCATAGCATTCTTGCGTTACAATGTGTGGTATTATTTTCTGTAGAGGACTTCGGTGGTACAACGTATTTCCCCGGTACATCGCCCGGTGATGGATGGGCGGGGCATGCAACGATGTCAACTGTCTATGTTGATCCAGCTACTGCTGCTATGTACCATCCAACGTTTATCCAGCATCCGGCTCTTGCTCAGGTATAGCATCTCAGTCCGTGCTTTCAACTTTTAACATAGCAGTGCAAAGAAGTACAGTACAATAGAATTTTACAATAGATATGCAATAGATTGCAGTAGTGGCGTAGACAGAGGGTTTAGGGCATTAACTCCCCCCCATTGGCTTAGGAAAAAGTTTTTAAAAAGGTTATTTATCCACTTATATAAGGAAAAGCAAAATAGTTGTTTGTAGTAACAATTGTTTTTCTTATTTTATTCCCTTTGTCACTTTATTCTCTTTAATTTACTTTTAAAACATTAGGCTTATAAATTTCAGATGTAGTCTGTCGATTGTTGCCATTCTAATATGTCGCCATCCTAATTATGTCGTCCTATTTGATTCGTTCATCCATTTTAAATGCTTCAAATGATGCTTGTGTTGCGCCTCTTCAAGTAGACTATCATTATTAATAGCTGTCGCTGGTCCAGACTCCAGCAGCACGACTAATGGAAAACAGTCTATTGGTATAGGAGAGTAAAATAGGAAGTGAAGGGTCCTGATGGGATCATGGGAAAGAGGCAAAGTTCTAGACGATGACCATTCTAGATCGATCCATGTTGATTCATCCAATATTCAATCATTCATTCATTCATTTCAATCAATCAATCAATCAGAATTTATATAGCGCCCTTCGTTTATTCTGGACATTTATATAACGCCACTTGCCACTTCACGATTACTACTCTGCCATCTGATGCAGCAACAACAACCTTTGTCATAATGTTATTATTTCTAGATGTATCCGGCGATGATGGCCGGTCACGCAGCCACTGCTGTTCCAGTGCCTCACCACCCTCACATTGCCTCAACGCAGATGATGAACGGACCCGTCGTAGGTGGCAGCACAGCCATGGTTCCGGCGAACGGAACGGGAGCAGGACCGACGACGCTCTTCGTGGCTAACATCGGTCCTTTCTGCTCGGAAAACGAACTGAAGGAACTCTTCACTAGGTAATCGACCTCTGTTCCACTATGTTCCGCTCTATGTTACACTATGTTTCGCTATGTTCCACACTGCTCCACTCTGTTCCACTATGTTCCACTCTGTTTTACTCTGTTCCACTCTGTTCCACACTGTTCCACTCTGTTTTACTCTGTTCCACTCTGTTCCACACTGTTCCACTCTGTTTTACTCTGTTCCACTCTGTTCCACTCCGTTCCGCTCTATTCCGCTCTGTTCCGCTCTGTTCCACTCTGTTATACATGGTGTATGCCCTCAATAGGTTTTTGGAAGTCTTTTCCAGGCCTGTGTAGTAAGCCAAGCATATCTGCGACTTTATACTAAGTCAAAGGATGTATTACTAATGTAGGACATTGTAGGATAATCTGTCCTTCCAAAGCATATTATAATATTATACGCTGCTGCGATTAATTTTGCCAGATAGTCCTGTTCATCTTACTTCTATGTCATCTAACTTCTATTTCCTAGATGTATATACAATAGAATGTCTTACAATAGAGTGACCGTGTTCTCAGCCCTGTTCAATTCTCAATTAATTTATCGGGCGTTGTCCTTCTTTCCCACCACTGATAGTTTGAATGGGTGAATTGCCATTTTTATATCTATTGTGAAGATCGAGATTGCAAAATCTTAAATAAGCATCCTGGCATTGGACATGCGCTCTTACCGATGTAGCTAACTGAACCAGCGAGATTGGTGCACTATAAATTGAACGCTGATAATAATAACAGTTATTGTATTTTTTTTATTGCACTGTGCATATATTCAACCATACTGTGAAGAAGCTTTCTTGCAGTATAAGTGACTGCGAGATATTTGCAACTATGAAGATCGTCTGTCTGCCTGACCTCTTCACCTTTGACCTGTAATCGAACTTGACCTCATCCTACTGTGGATCATGTTTTGCCTGAGCGTTATTGAAATCTCGAGATTACCCATGGTTACAAGATATCTTTCGATGCGACCAGCAAAAGATTTGGCGCGCATTGCAACAAAAGCAGCGCTCTAATAGTAATCATAAGATTTGATTTGATGAGACTAGATTAGATTAAAGTTAGCTACGAATTACTCACTCTCCTTCAGAGCAGCGCAGTGCCCCAAAATGGGGAGTGTGGGGCATGCATGTGCCTGCCTGCGCGCCTCTTTAAACTAGACCCGATGTCGACATGACTTTTGCAGATAATGCCACTGTTTTAGTTTTCCAGGATACAACCGCTTTCGAATGCAGCACACCACCACCAACAACAACAAGGCCGGGTCTCCGCTGCAGCTGTCTTCCGTGGACTGCCAGGTACAGCAGCTGGGCGCTACATAAATGAACCGAGCACATATTTTTCATGAATACTTGAATGCCTAGTATAACACCCATACATGGGCGGCTACAGAAATTTTCGAGGGGGCCAAATTTTCGGTGATATCTTTGCCAGAAAAATCTGATGACCTTTTCTTAGTCGTTTTTGAAATGGGGGTCAATCCGGCCATGCCCCATGGCCTGATTGGCCCCCTGTATCCGCCCTGCACCCATACACGTTACTTATACGTATACACAAATTCTTACATACACACATGTATGTAATCATGTGCAGTGGCGTAGGCAAGGGGGTTTCGGAGCTTAACCCCCCATTGGCTCCGAGAAAAGGTTTTTTCAGGTTATTTTTCCATTTAAGTAAGAAAAATTGTAAAAAAACAGGGCTTCCGGCCATAAACTCCCCATCAAAAATTCTTGGCTACGCCACTGATCATGTGCATGACACACCTATAATTGCATACATACATTGGCGCCGACTCTGCGAGGCCCGTGAGTGCTCAGCACCACCAGAAATTGGCCATGCGAGGGCACCAACAGAAATCAGCTAGCAAGTTGTGCTATTTAAGAGATTATTTCTCTGTTGGCATTGCTTATCTATAAAAATCATGGCGCCTTTCATATATTTTGTTAAAAATCTTAGTTATACCTTAATTAATTACTATTGCTCCAGTTTTACTCCATCCTGTAGTCTGACCTCCATTTTATCCTCAGCGGATCAACGAATAGGGCTACGATTTTAGTAACACTAATAGGACTTTGTGATTTTGGTAATTAACTACACATTGGAAAAATTATCAAATTGGTGATATTACGTCGATAAGAGGTTACCATGGTTTTAAATTAACTTTTAATGGATATATTACTCTAAGGCAGCGGTTCTCAACCTGTGGGTCGCGACCCCCACGGGGGTCGCCTGACGATTTGCCAGGGGTCGCCTGGACCTTCAGAAATTTGTAAAATAAACAGTATAGTTATTTCAGTTCTGGTTAATACACTACAGCAATTTAAAATAAACTTTTCTTATACTTTTATATGATTCATTCGTTAGATTGTGACAGCTAATAAAAGTTTTGCCATCTTAGTTTTAAAATGTAAAGTCCGCTTTTACCATCTTCTAAAAAACAAGGGTGGTGTAAGTCTTAGACTACCTCTCTGAGCACTGAAATCTTGAGTAATTTTGCTAAGATGAAAGCTTAAAATTGTACAATTATTACTAAATCTCCCTTTAATGCTCACACTAGCCCCTTATACCAACAATTGAACGTGCTAAAAATATCCCAAATTAAATTCATCCAAACTAGTACATTTATGTATAAGTATGACAACAACCTTCTTCCACTTGCATTCTCATCCTATTTTAGACCTAACTTATATACTAAAGGCATTAGAAATAATAGAGCCTACATAAGTGTCTTTGCAAAAACGAACACTAGAAAATTTTCTATTAAGTACCAGGGTCCTCTTTTATGGAATAACATACCAGAAAGTATTCGTGCATCCAGGAGTCTCGCTCAGTTTAAAATCCAAATCCGTGCATATACATTAAACACTGTAAAATGAACTCCTTTATTTAACCAATGTTCATGCTTATTATTATGTTTTTGATATATGTTTTGAGGGAAAGTATCCCGTTGCTTCTGTTCTTTTGCTTTCAAAGCACCGCCATTAATTAATTAATTAATTAATATCGCATCTGCTTTTTATCTTCTATTGTTACCCCAATGAATTTTCTGGTAAATAGGCCCCACTAGCGGGATCATTCCCTTCGGGTAGCCTATTGGTTCTGCCACACTCAGTATTGGTTGCTTACCTGTCCATATAATCGCAAATGTTAACTCGCAATCAATCACTGTGTGTACTATCCTGTAAGCAAAATTGTCTGCTTGTCTTTGTTTTTTTTGGTGGATCAATAAACCAATTGAATTGAAAAAAAAAAAAAAAAAAATGACAGTGTCCAAATTCACAGAAATTTAAACAATTGGGGCGACACTCTGAAGTCTTAAACCATGACTACCAGAATTGAAAATGAGCAATTTCATTGAGATGACAGTTTAAACTGCAGCCATTCGGCCTACAGTGTGGAAATTAAAAGAATTTAAACAACGGGGAGGGGACGTTTATTGAAGGTTTATTCCTAAACCACGTCTGTGAGCACTGAAATCATGAGTTATTTTGCTAAGATAGCAGGACTGTTTTTAAGGAATTTTTAGAACAGCACAACCCCTTCTTTTTCTTCCCATTCTCCATGGTAAATTACTTCCAATCGGATGACAATGACCTTTTTTGCTAGAACAGAACTTGTGACAGAAGTGCTTCTACAACTGCACAAATCCGTGTAGAACTGCACATTTTGTGTACAACTGCACGTTAAAAAAAAACCTGTAAGATAGCAGCTTAAGCTGTGCTAGTTACAGTGTGCAAATCCAAACTTTGAAACTATGGGGCCGAAACTCTGAAGTCTTATACCATGACTATCAGCATTGAAAAACTGAGCAATTTAATTAAGATGACAGCTAAAAATTCAGCCATAACAGCGTGGAAATTCAAAATTGTAGCAATGGGGGGGGGGAATTTATTAAAGTCTTAAACCATGTCTTTCAGCGCTGAAATTTTGAGGTTTTTTTTATGAGGGACGCTTTTTAAATCTTGCACCACGACTATCAACACTGAAATGATGAACAATTCCGTTAACATTAGGCTAAAGCCCCAAATGCCACCATTGCAGTGTGTGGAAATCCAAAAATATTTTGACAATTAGGAGAGATACATTTCCTCCCCAAACCCCACTCCATGTTCGGCGCATTGATAAAGAACACACTCCTATGGCCCAAGTTCATTAAATTGTTTGCCAACCAAAACGAATCAGCAACGGTGAAATGAGTGCTAAGAAATGAAGAACTAAGCCTAAATAAATAAATATTGACCAATTTTTAGAGTATCAAAATGTTTAATAGTTGTTAGGTTTCACAAGCCGAATAAACTTATGACATTTCGACTTCAAATTACCGAATGGGCAAGGAATTAACTCTCAGAATCGCAAGAGTCAGGAAACCTCAATTGTCAAAACCAGTTTTCGAGTAATGAGGGAGAAAATGCATGACAATGGACAATGATAACAAAATACAGTGAAGGGGAGGATTCAAACAATTTTGCTGTTGGGGGTCGTCATAACTCTCGAAATGTTGCCAAGGGGTCGCCGCACTAAAAAGGTTGAGAACCGCTGCTCTAAGGAATTATACCTGTGACTTGAGTTTTAGGCCTTCACTGTATAATCGGTCACACCTCACTTGTTTCCAAAAAAAATATTAGTTGCATAGTAGTGTTTGTTGCACACGAGTTTAGAAGTCTTGATGTTAGTCAACACACTGATTGCTTGTTACCTGTGGTTGTGTATACCTGTGGCTAAATGCATGATCTTTGTAGAACATGAAGGATCGAGTTCGCTACCATCCATACAATACAGAAATTAGGCGTAATAGTAAGGTCAGTCACAAGTACAGTCTCTATCTGATTTCATTACTAACAATAGACGAATCTTTGCTATAAATCTAATATGTCTGCAGTCTAAATCAAAACTAAATTCTTCGCTAAGAGTGCATATTTTATGGAACTAACTGACTCCTTATATCAACCAGCTGAGCTTATTAATCAAAAGAAACTTTTTAAACTATTTAAGGGCCTATGTATCTGTAGATTTCAGTCACTGATAAAATATCTATCTCAAAAGTACAGATTACCGTACATATAAAGTGTTGCTTGACTATTCAATATAAGAGTTGTAGGCTTACATACAAATTTGTGAATAATTCAGTAAGCATGGAGGAGCTACATACGTTGTTGGGATTTCATTTACATTGCTTGGCACTCTGTATCGTATGGATGGATGGATGGATGGATGGATGGATGGATGGATGTTGGAAAAACAATTGTCTAGTGTGACAAGATGTTAGCTGTAGAATAACTGACTGACTGAAATACTTAAGTTGCACGAATTTTGTTTGTTCTTGTGACATTATTAATTAATTTCTTTCTATGCATCTTCTTCTTGGTCTCTCTTCCGTCAGACGCATGTCCCACGCCAACGATGAGGCCTCAATATGCCGTCTCCAGTTTGCTCGGTTTCTGATTTTATCCACCGCATCTCTCATATCCATGTTCTGTGCTGCTAGATCTTCTTTTATATTGTCCATCCAGGTCTTTGATTGCAATTGTCTCCCTTGGCTTCTATGCATACGAAACGTCAATGGAAATCTCTCGGATTTCTCAACACTGGCTTATTCACAAGAGTTCTACGTTAAGTCAAAGTGATTGTCCAGAGATGGTATATAAATCGTTTTGTAATAAAGTACAAAGTGGTGTGTAGGGTCGTCGCTAAGCGTCAGTTTTGTTTTATTTTTCTGTAGGATGACGAAGACACAACTTGAAGTCTGAAAACCTCCGAATTTCATTTAAAGGAGCAGGTTTTGCAATACCGATTCATGCCTTTCTTGTGCAGTCATCCCAGAACAATGGGAGGACACAGTCATCGATAATATTTCTAGTCTGATGCTGCTACTTCATTGTCTACAATTTCGTTGATTGCAAAAGGTGGTTGAACAGCATCTAAAAGGCTTTGGATGAAAATATTGTAATAGCTCTGCTCTTGCTATAAAACGTAAATAAATTCACCTTAAAATTAATATTGTCCTACAGAGTTTCAGCTATCATGGTAATGCATGTTAACAGCTCTTAACAAATTGCCATTTGAAGGTAAATCGCACGGGGTAAATATTTGCAGAATTTTAACAACTTAAAACAATTGTTGCTGGAAATTTTTTAAACTTTGAATTTTTATGGAAGAAATTACGAAATGAGCTCAAATGAGGGGGAAAGGCCTAAGTCTGAAAAGTATGGCCAAGAAAATTTTTAACTATTGACTTCACTAAATTGTAATACACGTCAAAGACAACCTGTCTTCTAAATTTCTATATCATCATGCTCACAGAAAAATGAGTTGCCATTACGAAACGGAACTATTATTAACTCCATCATGCATTCGTACATGTTTTGCTCATGAGCACAATCTTTTCCTTACATTGAAATTTCTCCCGATGAAATCTCAGTGGAAGCTACAAAGTCAACATCTACGTTGGTATTCGTGAGTTAAAAACTGGTTGAAGACTGCATGAGATCTTCTAGAATTGGAATGTGAAGCTTTTTTGTTTTTCAAATGTACTTTTGTACAGAATGTACAGACCGATGCTCATATGTTACTTCTTGCCTACGATCCGAACATTGACGGTGTAGAGATGCGCTACACTTCAAGCAATAACTAACCAACGAGTTTTTGTAGTGTATCAGTAGCTACGTACTATATACGTGTTGTTAACGCGAGGCATGTAGCCAGGGCTGACGACAGAAATTTTGGGAGGGCCCCTAAACTATCCTAAGGCTTAATGAGAAACAATTCTTTGAAAACAAATTGAAGTGACAAAATAGTAACTATGCCCTACAATTTTATATTTATATGCATTTATATTTAAATGCAAGATATGATTTTATTCAGAACTTTATTCAATTGAAGTCTTAACTTATTTAGTTACTTAATTTTCTCTGCAATATAATATTTAAACAAGCATAAATCACAAATATTTCTATATAAAACTTCCTATCCCGGGCCCCTAAAAGTTGCCGGACCCTAAAAGTTGCCGGGCCCTAAATGTTGCTGGGCCCTGGACATTTCCCCCATGACCCTCTCGGCGGCCCTGTCTGTAGCAGTGAGAGGACGATTTTTTATTGGACGTTACATGTGTTTTATCTCTCATATATAATTATGACGTTTACAGCGGCTGTGATAAATTCCAGACATGTTGCTTCAATGGTGGAATTGTTCGGAGTTGTTGAATTCTCAGATGCGATGCGCAATTCGGCCACTTGTTGATGATTAAGCGCTCATGTCGTCGCCATTGGTATTTAATTTTCAGTATTTGTGCTGTGTACCACACGCAAACCAAGTTCTGTATTGACCGAGCGCGACTACTGAACTTCGCGAGAATCAATATTAATATTGTCTGAAATTGAGACTGTATTTACCCGGCATTAAATCGCGGAACTGTTTTAATGAGCGAGAGCCAGTGCGTTTGATTTCCCGGGACACCTGCACACTGTTGCGTGAGGCGCCGAGCATCTGTCATAAATAATTTTATAAGGTCGTTGGCCAGCAGGAAGAGGATTTAACCTCGCCGCTAGAGGCACTCCATCTCCAATCGATTTGTAACGATCGATCTTTGCTTTGCTTGATCTTTCATTCAGTGGAGTTTGAAATGGATATTTCTGTTTACTGTTTTTTTTAAATTAATTGTCTTATTTTATTCTGTTATCAAGTCATCATAAGATGTTTCAATATGGAATAAGTTCTCGTTGAAACAGCTCTTTTTCTCCCCATCAGTCAGCCGTACTCACGTATCTTTATTTGGCATCCGCAGACAGCCTTTGTACAACTCCTCCAAACTCGAAGCAGCGTCTGTGAATAAGCTGGTGCCCTGCTCTAAACTTTCAGCTAACACTTCATAAATTTTTATTTCACGACTCCTACTGTCACCTATCTAGCCATGGCACTACTATTAGGGGAGCTTATAAATAACTAGACCGTAAGTCGTATATCGAACTAAAAAAAATGGAGAATAATCTCATTATCATTGCAACATCTGCTTTGTATTCACGTGTAGGATTGCAGGAGCAAAATCTGTCCGCCTTCCGAAATTCGTGAACCACTTGCAAAGATACACAATCAAAAAGTCTGCAAAGTTTCCTTTCGAATTTCAATGTATGTTTACCGTGTCTCTTGAACTTCAGAGGCTGTCTGTTTCTCTAACAGCAGGTTACTGTATAAGAACAATTTTTCCGTCCAATTAATCGTGGAATAATTATTAATAGCCCATTATTGTGTTGCGTTAGTAAGATGGGCAAGTGTTTGTTTTCCGCGAGAACAAGATAACCTACATCGTCTTGTTGTGTGAATCGTTTTGTTGTTCTAAGCTGTCAGTCATGAAAGAAAAGAGGTTATTAGTTGTAAGAGAATGAGGAGAATTAGTTATTAGTTGTAAGAGAATGAGGAGGAAGAGGAATGAGGAGGAAGAGGAGAATGAGGAGGAACAGGAACAGGAGAAGAAAAGTGTCCTTGTTTTCAAAACATTTCATTGTTTTAGAATTATGTTGTCTTGTTTGAGATTCGTGTGTTAAATCATTGCAAGAAAACTGGAAAATTAATTAACGTCATTGTTTATTTTTAAATCTCACCACTACTAGACCTACTACAAATGGTGCTGCTGCCACTGCTAATATACTACTGCTTCTACTAGTAGTGTACTGCTACTACTACTACTACTACTACTACTACTACTATACTGCTACTACTAGTATAGTAGTAGTACTACACTACTACTACTATACTACTACTAGTAGTAGTAGTTCTACTACACTACTACTACTATTATAGTACTACTACCACAACTACTGCTAATAATACTAGGCCTACAACTACTACTACAACTACAACTACTGCATTCTTCAGAGGCAAATGAAAATTCACCACAAATTGACTTTATTTGAAATAAAATAGGTTGTCATCGTATATGCACAGAAGATTGGCAATCCATTCAAATCATGCTAAACTCTTAAATCATCCAAATGTTATAAGTCTTATATAATTAAATAAAGTAAAAACGCAAATTAAAGCTAAATAAACATTTTCAGCGATAATAGGAATGACAGCTCAACTCAACAAGACAGACTGTGAATAGCTGTCAAAGCAAATTGTAGAATATTAGTGTAGATTATAAGTAGCTGCTCCAAGTGCATGGCTGTCAGACAAAAAACTCGATTTCTTCTTCGCTTGTCCACGTCTCGCCTTTCATTGCCTGATCGCCTTCACTGGTTCCCCTTACTGCTCGAATTCAGGTTAGGGTATCCTACTTTAATCTACCGGTTCTAAGCCTACTCCGGCCCAGCGCCCAAGTATCCTTGTGATCCCATCAGCCTGCCGACTTCGGCCTCCCGTATTCGTCCACTACGCTCACGTGACAGACAAGATCTCCTTGTCCTGCGAGCAAGGCCGTAGCCAGGATTTCATTTGGGGAGCGGTGTTTCTTCATTTTCCCGTCTGAAAAAACTGACGACCTTTTTTAGTCATCCGACCGAAATCTTCAAAAAATGTCATCATTTCATTCTATTTTTTCACATATTCATTTCGGGGGTGTTTTCACATGGTTTTATTTCATGGTTTTACATCATGTGCTCGTAAATGCATTCTATTATTTTTTACATTTTCCATATTTGGGGTATTCAAACACCCAAAACACCCCTTAGCTACGGCCTTGTACCGCGAGCAAGGACTGCTTTTGGCCAAAACTCGAGCTTTTGCCTTCATTGGTCCTACACTTCGGAATCAGCTCTCTCTCCATTGACACGTTCTTCATTATTAACTGGTACCCCAAACATATCTTTTCGCTGTCTCAAAACTACTTTCTTTTGTCTCAGTCTTTCGTACTGCAGTCAGCGCCTCAAAATGGTGTGCACTATGAGGGAGGCTTAATTTTAAAATTAATATATACAATACATCATACGCAATACAAGCTAACAGATTATTAGATGCATAATAATTATTGTGGCTGGTTAAACTGTGTCCAAATCTGTGGCACTTTGTTTTATATCTCAACAAACGTTCGGTTCATTCCTAATCTATCTCAAGCTTATTCATGCTAAGTTCAAATAGCGGGCAGTTTAAAGCTAGCAAAGCATTGCATAAATATAAAAAATCGAAAATGGAATGTCAAGTTAGTAAATATAATCATAATAAGCAATCGTGGATCCGTGGTCTCACACGAGGCTGTAACATCCACCATGATTTTTTTGGCGAGCTCTTTCAAGGCGACTCTGACCTTGTGATCACCCTTTTCCAGTCGCCGACTAGTGCCAGTTTTCCAGGTCATGGCGATCCGGGAGGTGACCTGTCTCCGCTGTCGTCCGAACCATCCCTGTGGAGGGACCCCTTGACAGCCTTCCCATGCAGGTCTCGTTTCTCCGAATGGACTTCCACCGTGGAGTGGCCATGATGTGTTTCCACCACGGTGGTTGTGGTAGTCTTGTGGTGGTTCTCTGTCGGGTGCTTGATCACCTCGTGAGAGTGCTCTCCGCCAACTTGCAACAGCAGACTCTTTCGCAACTCCCTAAAGAGAGAAAACACGCAACTTGCATCGCATGACTGTCTCAAAGTCAACCATCGAAATCAAATTAATAATGGCATCTCGTGATTTGAAAGTTTACAGGATAATCATATTGGTGCATTACTGTTTTTAAAAAGAACCAAAAATGAATATTTCATAGCCTGCTTGCGTTGTGTTCAGTTATCATATAATTAATTATTCGAAAAATTGTTGTATTAGTAGCAGCAGCAGTAGTAGTATACCCAGGAAAACTTTGAGGCTGAGAGAGGATGGAGTGAAGAATGTCGAAAAGAGTTGTGACTCTGGGTAAAGGTCTCTTGAGGAGGCGCTATATAAAATCTTTAAAAAAATGAAGGAAGGAAGACTTAGGTGTAAGGATATTATTATATCCTCAACTAAAGATAATTACCGTATTAAATGCACAGGAAAGCTCACAACTCCAAATAACCACCTATTACAGCACATCTTTTGACGTAGCCCATTCACGCACGGCGATTGGCACAGCCCTCCCCCGTGTATTTTTTTTACTCATACTGGTGGGAAAGTGGGAAAGAGATGGTTGATTGGTCTTACCGGAGTTCGCTTTCCCGTCTCTTCGCTTCCGCCACCTCCAGTTCGATTCTCTTCTCTGCCGAGGTCTTCGTCGAATGCTGGTGCCCCGTCGTTCCATCCTCGCTCGACGTCCTCACCCTGGTGTGATGAACCGATTGGTGCCCCACGTGGGGCAGAGTCCCATGGTGACCTTTGCCCTCGATTTCGAACTCCCCTCTCGATCCTTTCCCTTCGATCTCAAAGCTGTTCCCGTGGCGTTCGAATTCAATCTCACCCCGCCTTCCTTTCAACTCAATCTCATAATTACCCTTCGGGCCCTTGGACTCGATCTCAATGTGACCTCCTCTCGGACCCTTGGTCTCCACCTCGAAGTTACCTCGATGGCCTCTGACGCCGACGTCAAGACTCGTACGGCGAGCAGCGTGGGACACACCGACGACTGTCCTGTGCTGCTCCACATCCAGATGCGACCGCGGGGTAGGCGACAGCAGGGAGGAGCGATCGCTCGAAATATCCCTCTGTAGGGTCCCCCTCGATCTGGCAAACTCTCTCAGCTCCTCCGTGTCTGAGCTGACGATGTCGACGTACTTAACCATCTCGCCCTTGTGGTGCTCGGACAGCGACTGTATCTTGCCGAGCATCAGCAGGTCCACCTCGCGTTGCTTCTCCCGCTGCAGCTCCGTCCTCAGTCGGTTCTCGGCGTACTTCCTTGACAGCTGCTCCGGATTGTGCTGGTCCTCGAACCTCGACCGCGGCGTCGTCGTCACCTCTATCTCGTGCATGACGTCGGAGACGAGTGGACCGAGACCCCGGGCCATTCGCAGGGCCTCCTCCCGTTCGCGGACGATCTTGATCTCCCTCTCCATCAGGGACTCGTTGTGCGGGGTGTACGGCTGGATGTGATCGAAATGAATCGCTTGCAGGACGGGTATCACCGGAACTGACACCGAACGTTTCATGCTGCTGCTGGTGTGGTGTTCACTCAGGTGGTGCCCACCGTCGTCATAGTGGTGGCCCGCCCCGTAGGAGGGTTGATGGTGGTGTCCCGCCTCATACTCTGTGATGGACTGGTGCCTGGATAGAGCGTGCATGCCATCGTGCTCGTCGTAGCTGTGTGTTCCATGATGCTGGAGCGAATGCGATTGCGGGTGTCCGGATCCATGGCCCGTGGTCACGTGGTGTCCCGTCGATCCGTGGCTAGTTTGGTGTCCCAGCGAACCGTAGCTGGGAAGATGCCCTCCCGCTCCATGGCTCAAACTATGTCCTGTTGTTCCATGGCTAGTAGAATGTCCGACGGTTCCATGGCTCGTAGAATGTCCTACTGTTCCATGGCTCGTAGAATGTCCTACTGGTCCATGGCTCATAGAGTGTCCTACTGGTCCATGGCTCATAGAGTGTCCTGCTGCTCCATGGCTTGTAGAATGTCCGACGGTTCCATGGCTCGTAGAATGTCCTATTGTTCCAAGGCTCGCAGAATGTCCAGCTGTTCCATGGCTCGCAATATGTCCTGCGGTTCCATGGCTTGCAAGGTGTCCTGCGGTTCCATGGGTGACCTGATGTCCAACCTCTTTTTTCACAAAGTACCCTGCCGTAGTGTGGCTGGCCTGAGGCAGATGCCCCACCGAACTATGGCTCACAGGATGTCCAGTTGAACCATGGCTAGCCTGGTGCAGATTTCCTGCTGTACTGTGGCTAACAATATGTCCTGAATTACCGTGGGTAGCGTGAGGCGCATGTCCTGTTGTCCCGTGGCTCGTTTGATGCTGATATTCTATCGAGCCATGGCTTGCAGGATGTCCTGTCGAACCATGGCTTGTAAGATGTCCAGTTGAACCATGGCTTGTAAGATGCCCAGTTGAACCATGGCTAGTCTGGTGCAGAATTCCTGCCGTACTGTGGCTAACAATATGTCCTGAAGTGCCGTGGTTTATGTGAGGCTCATGTCCTGTTGTTCCATGGCTCGTTTGATGCTGATATTCTATCGAACCATGGCTTGCATGAGGCTGATGTCCAATCGAGCCATGGCTTGTAAGATGTCCAGTTGAACCATGGCTTGAAAGATGTCCAGTTGAACCATGGCTTGAAAGATGTCCTGTCGAATTATGGCTTGTAAGATGTCCAGTTGAACCATGGCTTGAAAGATGTCCAGTTGAACCATGGCTTGAAAGATGTCCTGTCGAGCCATGGCTTGTAAGATGTCCAGTTGAACCATGGCTTGAAAGATGTCCTGTCGAACCATGGCTTGTAGGATGTCCAGTTGAACCATGGCTTGTAAGATGTCCAGTTGAACCATGGCTTGTAGGATGTCCAGTTGAAACATGGCTAGCCTGGTGCAGATTTCCTGCTGTATTGTGGCTAACAATATGTCCTGAAGTTCCGTGGGTAGCGTGAGGCGCATGTCCTGTTGTTCCATGGCTCGTTTGATGCTGATATTCTATCGAGCCATGGCTTGCATGAGGCTGATGTCCAATCGAGCCATGGCTCGACAAATGTCCTGTTGAACCATGGCTTGCAAGATGACCTGCCGTACTGTGGCTTGCAATGTGTCCTGCAGAGCCATGGCTTGCAGGATGTCCTGTCGAACCATGGCTTGCAAGATGTCCTGTCGAACCATGGCTTGCAAGATGTCCTGTGGAACCATGGCTTGCAAGATGTCCTGTGGAACCATGGCTTGCAAGATGTCCTGTCGAGTCATGGCTTGTAAGATGTCCTGTCGAACCATGGCTTGCAAGATGACCTGCCGTACTGTGGCCTGCAATGTGTCCTGCCGTACCATGACTCGTCTGATGCTGAAGTCCTGTCGTACTGTGGCTCGCAAGATGTCCTGCTGTACCATGACTCGCATGAGGATCATGGCCTGCAGTACCGTGGCTAGCAAGATGTCCTGCTGTACCATGTCCTACTGACCCATGGCTCACTTGGTGAACTGGCGTACCATGGCTCGCCTGATGCTGATTTCCTGCTGTACCGTGGCTCGCAAGATGACCTGCAGTTCCATCATGACTCACAGAATGGCCAAGTGTGCCATGACCCGACTGATGCTGAGGAGCTGATACAATATCCTTACTCAGAAAATACCCAGCCATAGTGTGGCTTGCATGAGGCTTTTGCAGTGTATGCACTACCACTCCGAGGCTTGGAAAATGCCCTGTTGTACCATGGCTTACCTGGTGTTGATTGCCTACGGTCCCATGGCTTGGAAGATGTCCAGCCGTACCGTGATCTGCTTGATGCTGATGTCCAATTGTATCGTGGCTCGAAAGATGTCCCGCCGAATCGTGGCTTGCGTGGGGCTGATGTCCTGTAGTACCATGGCCTGCTTGATGCACTGTAGTACTGTGGCTTGCAAGATGTCCTGTAGTACCGTGAGTCGCCAGAGGCTGATGTCCTGTAGTACCATGGCTTGCTTGATGCATTGTTGTACTGTGGCTTGCAAGATGTCCTGTCGTACCGTGAGTCGCGTTAGGCGGATGTCCTGTGGTACCATGGCTTGTTTGATGCTGATTCACTGTTGTACTGTGGCTTGCAAGATGCCCTGTAGTACCGTGGCTTACGTGAGGCGGGTGTCCTGTAGTACCATGACTCGGTTGATTAATATGCACTGCTGTACTGTGGCTCGCAAGATGTCCTGCAGTACCGTGAGTCGCGTGAGGCGTATGTCCTGTAGTACCATGGCTTGTTTGATTCTGATGCACTGTTGTACTGTGGCTTGCAAGATGTCCTGTAGTACCGTGAGTCGCGTGAGTCGGATGTCCTGTAGTACCATGGCTTGCTTGATTCTGATGCACTGTTGTACTGTGGCCCGCAAGATGTCCTGTAGTACCATGAGTCGCGTGAGGCGGATGTCCTGTAGTACCATGGCTTACTTGATTCTGATGCACTGTTGTACTGTGGCTCTCAATATGACCTACAGTACCGTGGCCCGCTGGATGCTGATGTCCTACAGCACTGTGGCTTGCAAGATGACCTGCCGTACCATGGCTGGTTTGATGCTGCTGGTGATGTCCTGATCCATCGTGGCCATCCGTCGAGTCATGATCCCCCACGTGGATCCCAATCTCCTTCCAGTGGTGTCGAAGCTCCTCCTCCCTCCGCCGCTGTTCCAGGAGCTCTTCAATAATGCGCATCTCCCCCGTTGGACGCTTCCCACCGGCAGTCGTCACCGTTGCCCTTTCAACATCCACATGGGTCACATGCTTGTGCTCGGGGTGATGACCTGACCCAATTGAGCTGACCGTCATCGCGTGACCACCATCTTGGTGATGATGCGATTCCCCGCTGACCGTTGCCACGTGACTCGATGTAATCACGTGGTGACTTGAGGACGCAACGCCCTTGTCGTGTGAACCAGTCGTCATGTGGACCCCATGCGGCTGATGTTGGATGCCATGCTGGTCGTGGTGTATATCATGCTGGGTGTGCTGGGTACCATGCTGGGTGCCATGCTGGGTGGCAAGCTGGGTGTGCTGGGTGCCATGCTGGGTGCCATGCTGGGTGCCATGCTGGGTGACATGCTGGGTACCATGCTGGGTACCATGCTGGGCGCCATGCTGGGTGCCATGCTGGGTGCCATGCTGGGTGCCATGCTGGGTGCCATGCTGGGTGCTATGCTGGGTACCGTGCTGGGTACCGTGCTGGGTGCCATACTGGGTGCCATGCTGGGTGCCATGCTGGGTGTGTTGGTCGTGGTGGGTGCCATGCTGGTCGTGGTGGATGCCATGTTGGTCGTGGTGGATGCCATGCTGGTCATGGCCTGGCTTCAGATGATGGAGGGTTCGGTGCATGGCTGCCAGCTCCTCTTCCCTGTGCTTCTGCAGCCGTATCTCTCGAGCGATGAGCGTCTCTCCCTTGATCTCCTCAAAAGATTGATGGTGCTGCAGCTGGTGATGGGCGTCATGCTGGAGCCCATGATGGGCGTCAGGGTGATGCTGAAGATGGGCGTCATGCTGGAGCCCATGATGGGTGTCAGGGTGATGCTGAAGATGGGCGTCATGCTGGTGCCCAAGATGGGGGTCAGAGTGATGCTGAAGATGGGCGTCGTGCTGGAGCCCAAGATGGGGGTCAGAGTGATGATCGTGATGAGCGACAGTGTGATGCTCATTGTGTTGCTGATGTTGATGATTTTGCTGGTGCTCCACCTAAAAACCACAGCCTTATGTATGGATGTAACTTGATATTGTTCATCTTACTTAGAGTATATAATATATTTACTATCTAGGTGGCGATGATGATGGGGGTGGTGGCTAAGTGGTCACCAAGATGGGTGTCTTATGACTATGACTAACTTATGACTACAACAATCTTGATTTTCCACCTTGACAATTTTATAGCGCCTTCCCATGGCTTTTTGCCTGCTACAAAACTGTTCTGTTCCGTCCAGTAGTCTCAGATATCCGGATTAAACTTAGTTTTATAAGGTTCTGTTAGTCTACTTGATCAGCTTACTTGCTTTTGTGATAGGATAAAACTTACATGTACTGTTTCAAAATCGTAATATCAATGGAATTAAGCTATCATTTAGATTTAAATTGAAATAGATTATTTACTACGTCTAACTGCATATATTCAGAGTCAATTAAATTATATCTAAGATATTGACTAAAAAATTAATGTGGATTTAAAATATATCAAGTGCATTTTTATGCAGAAACAGCATTTAAAATCGAATAATTTAGGCTTACATCAAATCATCATTAAGTCAAATAAATCGTGATATCAATGAAAAATGGATTTAGCTGTAAGTCAACTATTAATTTTAATATAAAGAAAGCTTAGACAATTTTTAATACTGGTACGTCAAATTTAGTTTAATACCTCGTCAGATTCTGCATATTATAATTATTCTACCACTAAGATTGCTTGCAACCTTTTTACAAACAGCTTGAATTTTAAAAATGTAGCCGACACTGTCTTATGCTCTTATCCTGTGTGGGTTATAATGTAAAAAATTAAAGTGTAGCACTATAACATAGCCTAATGTTTTGGGCTAGCAATGAGCACTAGTGGAAAGCAGGAACAAATATTGCAATTAAAATTGTCATTAGTCAATGGTGATACAGATCTGAATTTTAGTCTTTGCCCTCATTCAGTCTGGTCGTGTCAAGATGGCGTCGTCGAATCGTGAGATAAGAACGATTCTTTCAGATAAAAATGACAATTTTAAAGAGGAAGAATTTGATTAAATACCGTATACGCTAGGTCTAAGTATTTTTTAAATTAAGTAATTCGACTCTGTGAATCAATCCACTGCGCCCTTTGAAACGAGAGGAGACCAAGCAGGCCAACAAAGATCGACGTTTCAGAATTTTCGGCCATCTTTGAGATTCACATCTTGAAAGTTTCATCTTTTAAAGCCATTCATCGCCGTGACCGACCGGGTTCTAATCTATTTTAGTAGCATTCGTAGAACCTGGAAATAACCTAGCCTACACACTGTTAAACTGTTTAGGTGCTACCGAGCCGTCAGTAACATCTACCCATGTGCAGCATTTGAGATGTTCAGAATAGGCTAATAACAACATAAACAACAATAATAATAATAATAATAATAATAATCTCCTTTATTGACCAATCCTGTTGAAAGACAGCAATAAAATGCTCAATAAAAATCCAGATCTGTGAAACGCTGTCGCTGTGGAATTGAATAGCCAACTTAAATTATTTTTATTGTAAACAAAGCAGCCTGCTACATTCAAAACAGCAGATATCTGCGCTATGCTTTCTCCTAGGTCTAATTATAACTGCATTCATGAAAGGATATGCCTACCCTAGATGTGTGTGTGCGCGCGCGCGCGTGTGTGTCACATTGTGTGGCACACACTGAAACAACGTGCAACTCTTGATCTTTCGAGGTAGCTAATTCATTACTTTGGAATTCATTTAAAAGTTGCAGGCTATTCGTTGTGCTATAGCCTATATATACCCCTAGATATCTTGAATATCGGTGAAGTAGAAACCACAGACTGTTTCAATCTACTTATCCTCATTTCAGATTTCACTGACTTAGTGGATTTCGATAAATTCTGTTCTAAATTGGATTAGCCTAAATGAATGTTTTAAGAACGGCACAATTCTTTCTATCCCTTCCGATCCTCCAAGGTAAGTTATTACCTATCGGATGACGACCTTTCTTATGATTTTTAACTGCACAGAATGACTTCTACAACTGCGCAAATCCAGTTAGAACCATTGCACATTTTGTGTGCATCATCTGCAAGCTGAAAACAGTCCTGCTTTACTGCAATTCTGAGTTCGGGCGACTGTTGACTGCTACAATGCTCATTATTATTACGGCGCCATAGAAGTTCTGGTTCGGACTGGGCTATGTTGTCTTGATATACCACGGCACACCACGTAGTCACCCAATTTCTGAACTAGGTTACTAAGAATAGTAGTAGTAAAATCTCAAGAAATGACAATCGTCTAAAGAGCACTTGGCCACGTTAGTTTCTGAGCTGACTAGACAATAGTTAGAGGAATGTCTAGCCTGCGCACAAATGCCTCCTTCGAAATAAAGTTATCTTCTCAACGATCCAGATAAGACCTCCCTCTCGACGTTCCCATTGAACGATTTGAGAACACAAGGCCTACTGTAGATGAAGGTGAAGATCAGAAAACACTTCTCTCACTCGTCTCTTAACTTGAACAATCTTCAGAGCACAATGCTGTTATCATTCCTTGAAATCCTCGTTTATCTGTCGAATATTATCTACAAGTAGGCGTCTATTTCTTCTTTGCTCGACGGGTTCGTGTTCATACGTGCAAGTGTCGTATGTGTGCGTGTGTGTCTGTGTGTGTATGTGTGTGCTTGCGTGTGTGCGCATTCCAGTCCCAGTCAATCTAAACGTTTCTGTTCTGCTCCAGTAATAATACACGAGCTACACCCTTCATCTGGACACTAAGACAGTTTGTCCTTGTTTACTCACCTCGTCATATCCAACTATGCTGATAATTACTACTTTTCTTGGTCGACATACTGTAAACTAAGTAAGTAAGTAAGTATATCTATCCTTTGTCACATACCTATACACAATGTCCATCTCTAAATGGATGTCCTTCCACAACCCTACCAAAGCAGAATGCATTATTTTTGACTCCCTGTCGACCAAAATAATCAAGCAGATCTTTGCAAGCATTGTTGCGTATGCTACACCTATCTCCCACTTTTCATTTCTCACCTTTGCCTCCAAACTCACCTGTATGCAATCTCCTTCTCTAACCACATCTCTATAGCCTATCGCATTCCTGCTTCATGCACATCCGTGACCTCCGCCGCATCCGACCCACGCTTGACTTCAAAACTGCTTCCACCATTGCTATGTCCATCGTCCACTCAAAACTTGACTATTGCAACTCTCTGTTCTTAAACCTTGACTCCTCACAACTTAAGCGCCTCCAACTCATTCAAAATTTTCTAGCTAGAGCCGTCACCAGAACACCCAGACATCATCACATCACCCCCATCCTCAAGTCACTTCACTGGTTGAAAATCCCATGCAGAGCGAATCCACTTCAAGGTTCTCTCCTTAACCTACAACTCTTTACAATGCTCCCAGCCCAGATATCTTCGCGAACTGCTCACCATCCAGCCAACCTGTTCTACCCGATCATCCGCCTGCCTTACACTCTCTCGACCGTCGGTCACAAGTTATCTCAAGTTCTCCAACCGAGCCATATCCAACTCAGCACTACGCCTTTGGAATGATCTACCTGCTGAGTTCAGATCCTTTTCAGCTCCTTTACCATTATTACTAATCACACTCCATCATTTTCCTCTGGCTCCTCTATCCATCACACCTCGAGCTTTTCATTCGAAACTTAAGACACTCCTTTTCAAGAACTCTTACCCTGTCTCATCTGATCCTCCACCCTCCAATTCTCGGCCCAGACGACACCCGCCTTATATTAGCTGTTCCGCCACTCTGATCCTATGGTAACTCGACCCGGACCACCACGGACTACTCTCACGGACAACCCAGTCCTTCTACCTTACTCTTTCTCACTCCCAGTCCCAGTTACTGGGTGACCAAAAGCTTTGAATTCAATTCCTTCTTACCAAGGCCGTAGCCAGGATTTTATTTCGGGGGGTGTTTATTCGACCGCGAGCAATCCCACAAGTAACCGAATCAACTGACTGATGGTTTCGGAAAAGCGTCTCGTAGTGCCATGGGTTCTGGATTGCCATTGCTTTACACACTGCGCTAGTAAATACATTATTTCATTTTTACATAATTTATTTTCTTTCCAGGGTGTTGAAACACCCAAAACAACCCCTAGCTACGGCCTTCCTTCTTACACATTTCTTTACAATAGGCCTACGTTGAGGTGAAAGATCGAAAGCTGAAGCTGTAATAAGTCAATCCAATTGCTGTCGACGGCAACGGCCTTTGTTGTCATAAGCTGTCGCCATGTCGCTAAAGCAAAGATCCATCCATCCTACCGAAATATTTCTTGATTTAGGCTTGCTCACAAGTTTTACTCGTTCATGGTAGCCTTAGCTTTAGAGCTTATAAGACTCTAGTTTTTCGGACTTGGAGAATTTTTAACAAGAGTTCAAAAGGTTTTTTTATATTCCACTCTAGAGCATAGAACGTAGGCACCAGCTTATAATAAATCATCTATCAGAAAGGTTTCCTGCACGAGATGGTGAAAAGAGACTCCGAGTCCGGGTGCCAGAAGCTCCACAAGGAATAAATAATAAGCATTTCGATGCTGGGTGTTCCATTTATATGATTAATTAATCTCTACCACTGCAATGTTCTGGCAGTACCAGTCCCAAGTCTGAATAAAAGAGGAGGGCGACACTAATCAGTTTTATTATCGAAGAGCACATGTAGACAGAAACCACAGACAGAAGCTGCGTATACAAACTATACACCTATAGGATTTTTGCCTAAGATTGGTTAACAAGAGGGGAGTTCTTTTATCTGGTGCTCCTTACCAGGTAGGTTGTGTGTATTTCCACCTTTCCACTCAGCGGTCTTCCATGTTCCCTGTCCGCTTCCGTCAGTTCCATGAAGGTCATGGTCCCGTCGCTTCCGTGTCCTTGGGAGTGATGATGACCTTTCAAGGTGGCCACCTTCTCCATGGGAGGAACCTTGTAGATCGGCATGGTGCTGGTGAAGGACACTGCCACGGCAGGTCAAGGTCAACTGCTGCCGATCTCACCCCAGCCAAGCTAATAATAGCAAATGGTAAATGCATATGTTAGAGAAAAATATAGGCACAGAACTAATGTATACATACTCAATTACCGTACTCATGTGCAAATTGTGTATGTATGTATGTATGTATGTATGTATGTATGTATGTATGTATGTATGTATGTATGTATGTATGTATGTATGTATGTATGTATGTATCTATGTATGTATGTATGTATGTATGTATATATGCTGTATGTATGTATGTATGCATGTATGTATGTATTTGTGTATGTATGTATGTATGTATGTATGTATGTATGTATGTATGTATGTATATGCAGTATGTATGTATATATGTATGTATGCATGTATGTATGTATGGATGTATGTATATGCAGTATGTATGTATATATAATATGTATGCACGTTTGTATGTATGTATGTATGTATGTATGCATATATATGTATGTATGCATGCATGCATGTATGCATGTATGTATGTATGCATGCATGTATGTGTGTATGTATGTGTGTATGTATGTATGTATGTATGTATGTATGTATGTAGGCATGCACCTATGTATGTATGGAATGTATAAATATTAATGCATGTGTCTTTATTTAAGATTGAATGAATGAATGTCTTTATGTGGATAATATAATTTTCAACTGCTTTTAAAAGATTGACATCTGTCCGACGCCTTTCGCGAACTTCTCGCTAAAACTTCTCGCATATACGCGACAGCACAGACAGCACAGACATGACAGACAAGCTGCTTTTTCACTGGATATTTATATAGCGCCTTGTCACAAGCACTTGACATTGAGACTGAAGAAAGACCGTCTGTGAATTGACAGCTCGTCAACGAGTTGAAGATGACGTCTCAGGTGATAGTGATGCTACAAGTGGTCTATGCAGTAGGATTGCAGATAGATGATAATTATGCAATTATTATATATGAGGTATAAAGATATAATATAATTATTATATAGGCCTAAGCTGGTCTCAGCTATGATACAAGTCTCAACTAAAACTGCAAAATAAACGACAATAAATAAATAAATAAAGGCCTAATTATGAAGAACTTAATCAAGAATTAATTAAATTGCCACATTAACTGGAGATTCAAATCTTTGAAATATAGACCAGCGCCGGATAGCGAATCACGGTCTGCAATCAGGCTACATACATCTATTTATGCCCGAGTTGTGTCAAATATTCCATTTTTTCGAATCGTCTCTTTCCTGTAGCCTATTGGAGACTACAGACAAACAATAAAAGCCAGTCCAGACAACGCTTAGGCTTATAATATGCCTACGATAGGCTATTCTGTTTACGACCGCTAATGATCGGAGAGCTTATTGACCCATTGACCGAGTCGTTGGCATCGGAAACAATGGCGTATTAGCATTACAGTGGTTCTAATGGCTCAGAAAAGAATTATTGATCTGTGTTAGAGGCTCTGTTAGAAACCGTGGTCGAATACTTAAAGCCAGTGACTGTTGGCTACTTCTGAACACCTGTGAGACTGAGCCATCCAATGAGACTGAGCCATCCAGTGAGACTGAGCCATTCAAATAAGACTAGCCATCCAATGAAACTGAGCCATTCAATTAGAGTGAGCCATCCAATGAGACCTAGCCTCCCAATGAGACTGAACCATCCGAATGAGACTGAGCCATCCGAATGAGACTGAGACTGAGCCATCAGAAAGTGGTAGCATGGTTGGAGGGCAGTGCGAGAGAATCTTGGAATTACCACGAAAGAAAAGGACGGCGATTACAAAACCATATACTGACTCCATTTTGCCCAGGTTCCATCGGATCCATGCAGGTCCGCCATGCACTAGCTGGAAAATATTGATACTGATCCGATATTAGAAAATCTTTGACACTCCTGAATTAGTGGAATAATATTGAAGGTTATCACGGGAGCATATAGCTTTACAACTCTGTATCTCAACCTATGATGCGAAGTCGACATTTATGACAGTTTGTAGGCCTACAATACCGGTATGCTATAACACGGCTTTGTGGAACCCGAGTAATTCCAGATTGATGTCTCAAAGGCAATGACCATAATTAAATTTCTTTCTTTGGAGGATCCGACTCCAAATGAGAGGGCTAGTCAACTGCTCTCATTTGTCCGGAACAAAACAGTTTGGACGCCGACAGTTTGCAGGAATATGTAGCTTACTCACCTCTGCAATAACAGCAATTCTCGTGAAACTTTGAAAACGGAACACTGACTGTAGACGTCACGCAAACTAAACTTGACTTATATATAGGCGAAAAAGACTTGCAGGTGTACAGCAATTAATGACGTTACCTGTGTAGGTAGGTAGGTTGGTAGGCAGGCAGGTAGGTGATGTTAGGTAGGTCGATGTTCGTAGTTATACGTCTATCGCGCTGACCTTCTGATAGCGAAGGTATACGCTGAGAGTGTCGCCTGAAATAGTCGTCGAGATTGCGCGTCTTTGAACCCAGAGTGAGAGAGCTGATAGTATGATGATGTCACCAATGGCGGACGGTGTAGTGTGGAGGCCTCTAGCGACGGCCTCTCGTCCAACGGTCAAGTGGATTCTCTGCATGACTTATAAGGTGCTCAAAGCTCCTCGCACGCTCTCGTGGGTATCCGCCGAACGTATTTGGACGATCGAATCTTTGGCTCATCTGAGATTTTTTTCGGGAGCCCGCATGCATGTGTATGTGTGCTCTCATGTATGTATGTATGTATGTATGTATGTATGTATGTATGTATGTATGTATGTATGTATGTATGTATGTATGTATGTATGTATGTATGTATGTATGTATGTATGTATGTATGTATGTATGTATGTATGTATGTGTGTGTGTGTATGTATGTATGTACGTACGTACGTACGTACGCACGCATGCATGCATGTATGTATGTATGTATGTATGTATGTATGTATGTATGTATGTATGTATGCAAGATACGAACTAAAAACTAAATATTTAGCATTGGCTTGGAAAAAATGGTACCTGTTGACTGTTGAAGAGATTTCGTCGATGAAATGATTAAATGACTTTAAAAAATCAGCTAAATCGGTTTATTTTAAAGACATTTTCACCACTGATGGCTAAAAAGGGTCGTCAGATTTTTCGGTCAGAGATCAAAGAAATTTTTCCCAACCCAAGGTAAACAATTTCCCCCCCCTTCGAAAATTTGTGTCCACCTCCGTCTGCCTGACAGCTCTAGGGGAGTGATAGAATATCTGAATATTTCGCAACACCGGCAACAATTTGTCTAGATTAGGTCCTAAGATTCTCGTCGACATACCGTTGTAAGAAGTCCTTGGAGCTCTTATGAATGATATGATGATATGATTGATATCACTGGCTCGCAGTTGATAATATCTCAATGATCGACCAGTTATCTAGTCTTGCCTACACACGATGAACTTATTTTCCTATCGTGCCTAAAGAGACTAAATGGCTAGCAGACCTGGCCTAAAGTTCACTATCGTGATCTGCCACGCCTTGAGAAACTTGTTGATGAATTAATTAAGTCAAACGATGATACTAAACTGATGAGAGTTGAAGAGGTCGAAAAGATTGCAGAGAATATTTAATCTCGGGTCTGAGGGTCATCTACAATCTACATCGACCTCGTCGTCCTCTTGGATAAACTTAGGCCCACGCTCTCTGGTATTTAATTGTTTCAACTCGGCAGCTTCAATGGTCGTGATTCCTGATTGCGTTTTCACTTAAAAGGCGACCTTGGAGTGATTATGCATCGAGATATTACGATTAATGCTCCATAGAAGTCAACCAATCTGATAATATCATACGAGATTAGATTAGATTAGATAAGGCTAGATTACGTTCCAGCGGCGCCCGCAGACGTACGCACGTACGCAAGTGCGTACAGCGCGATGACTAAAAAAAATTTGGGTAGCTGATGACTAAAAAAAAGGTCATCAGTTTTTTCGGCGGATGGAAAAGGTATGTTTTCGGAAAATTTTAGGCTGATGACTAAAAAAAAGGTCATTAGTTCTTTCGGCGACTTTCACGAACACTTTTTCCCTGTTCCCGCTCCATCGAAAATTTCTGTGCGTACAAGAAAAAATCCAGCGGGCGCCGCTGTTACGTTATATTATATTGGGTTATGATGCGTTACGTACGTTAAATCAGATAAAACATCGACAACGAAAAGCATACTTTTTACGAATAATGCATCGTAATAGGCCCAACAATTATTTAGATAGGTGATTGACAGCATAATAAAGGTGTCGAAAATTACATGCATGCATTTATATATAGTATACTCTATTCCAGTGGTTCCCAACCTTTTTTGACTGTCGGGCCACTTTTTCTAAGTTGGAGGACACGAGGGCCACTTTTTCTTAGTTGAAGGACATTAGGGGGTCACAAGCCTCACAAGGCTAAAATGTAATTAACTAAAGGCGTATAAAATTGTTATAATTGAATCAAAATAGAATGTTATTTTAGTTGGACGTTAATAAATCGCATCAAACATTCTATTTTGATGCGATTTAATAAATCGCATCAAACGTTCTATTTTGATGCAATTTATTAATGCCCAAATAAAATAATTTGAAATAGATAAGAATTATATATTTTATCATGTCCAAATTGTCAATTTTTATATATATTATATTTTTCTTAATTCATTGAGATGCTGCGGGCCATTTTTGTAGACCAGGCTGGCCACTTTTGGCCCGCGGGCCACGGGTTGGGAACCGTTGCTTTATACGCTCAAATAGACGAGACATTTTCAATCACACGGCTAAAAAATCCAAATAAACCGGCACATTCTTTCCGAGCGAAAATCGGCGTTAATCGGATGTTCCGCTAGCGAGATCCCGAATGCAATGCAATGCATCGGAATAGGCCCTACAAGTATTTATAAGATTGATTGACCGCATAATAAAGGTGTCGAAAATTACATGCATGTATTTGAGGGAACTTTTAATTGCGAAACCCGGAGGTCAAATAGAATATAATGTAGGCTAACTGTAATTTTTTTAGCCTGATGGCATAGAATCTACTAGCTTCTCTGAATAAAATAGGTAAAAGTGTATTTCTGACACTGCCCGTGCTCTGATTGTGACAGTCCAAAGTTCGAAAAATAGAGGATGGCAACGCCAACAATCTGGGGAGACGCTTAGGGTCGCGGAAATCGAGTTCGTAGACCATACAGTGATGCGAGTACGAAGCCTTCACTTCCCCGTTAAACTTGCCTGTAAAACTCATACAGATTTAGAATCTATTTTTACCCCAACCAATCAACTTACGCTGTCTCACCAAAGTCACCATCCCTTTCTTAAAGTGTCAACAACTCAACATGTGCGGAAGGTGAAACGATTTTGGACGAATTGCAATATAAAACGTTTCTGGTTTGGCTATTAGGCTAGACTTTCTCACAAAATTACCTCATGTATGGACGAACGCTTTGCACAGGTAATTATAGCTAACTTTCGCGTTCTTTATTATTAAATTTTCAGCATCGGAGACCTTGGTGTGTTCGAGTAGGATAAGGTTTGGGTTAGGGTTAGGGTTAGGTTAGGGTTAGGGTTAGTGTTAGGATTAGTGTCGTCATTAGATACTTAACAGTCATACAGAATTTTCCGCTCTCCACTACTTTTGCCAAAGTATACGCGTTATCAGTTAAAAGCTTGCGAACTTACTTACTCTTAAATGAACCTTTGTTTGCTCTGCAACGCGCCAGTATAATTGGGTCAGATGTCATTGTTTCACCTAATAATAGATCTCAATGAGTTTACGGTAAGACAGGGCTTCGTACTCGTATCACTGTATGGTCTACGAATTCGCTCACGGAAACGCTCTGGCATGAGAAGCGCACGAACGCTTGATCCTTCTGCCCTCACATAGGTCGACTCAACCTTCCATTCGGCAGATTGTGCTGGCGAATTGCAGTTGGACCGATATTAAGGGCGGATAGGCCTACAGAAATTTTCTAAGGGGGACCAAAATTTTCGGTCTTGAGACTCGGGGAAAAAATTTCGTCTTGGTCGCCGAAAAATCTGATGACTTTTTTAGTCATCTGTCTCCAATTTCCAAGAAAAATATACCATTTTATCCGCCAAAATAGTTGTTGACCTTTTCTAATCGTAGGCCTACGGCCCTCGTATACGGACGGGCCTCGTGGACGCGGGGAGCGACCTGCGGAAATACTCATGGGGGTCACGTCAACTTTCTGAGCCAAAATAGGTGGTGAAAAAATAAATTTCTATATGGGGACCATGGCCGGATTGCTCCCTGGATCCGCCCCTGACCGATCATCGCCTTGCATAGCTGTCAAAAAATTAAATTCGACTCCTCCAGTTCTCGACTTAATAATTAAGAGACACCTGCCTTAGTAGCATCTATCGCGACCGCCTGAGTTTCTTCGGACTACCCTTTGCAATGTGCATTTTTTTAAATCTGCACATCCCCTCTTATACACACCCCGACTCTACGCTACCGCCCAGTGGCGTCTAACCCCCCACTTGGAGTGGGAGAACAAACCCCCCCCATTTTCGCCGACTAAATTTTTTTAATGGGAATCTGTATATGTTGCGAACGCACGAAGGGGGTTCAGAGGAGGGGTCACGGGATTTAGGCGATTTGCGTACGGGGTGTGGGGGGTTCGACAGAATGTACGTATACGCAAAATAAATGTCTGATTAATTATGGTCGACGTATACAATAATAGGATAGGGAGTGTCAACAAAATGCACGGGTGCGCACTGGGGGAATGGGTCGAAAATATGATTGTTTGCCTACGTAATATATGGATGGCCTCTCTAATTAAGACTGCAATTGACCGAATTCTGTGATGAACTTCAAACGCAAATGTTTGAGCAAAGAACAGCTGATAATTTAGGAGCATTTAGGCTCAAGCAAAATCAAGACGCAATATGGCTCTGCTCTAGGCCTATATACCCATGGGCCATGGCCAAATAGACCTAAAATTGTATGCTTAATAGGCAAGTAGAAAAGTTGTATAATTCTAAATAATTAAAACTCACCACTGCGAAATATCCTGTTGCTGGTAGATGAAGTGAAATCTTGCACTTAAACACAGGCGGAGACTTGGTCCTGGATTGGGGGGGGGAATAATCGATCGGCTAAAGGACGATCGCCGAAGCGCGAAGGGATTGGGAGGATGTTCATCTCCCCAATGTTGAAACGTGTGAATTTCCACACTGCAGTGGCAGCGTAGGCCTATACATAATGGGCTGTCATTTTATCGAAATTGTTCAGCATTTCAATGCTTTTAGTCGTGGTTTGAGACTTCAAAACTGCTCCATCTAATTGTTAAATTTTTCAAATTTCCATTCTGTAATGGTAGCCTAACACTTTAAGCCGTCAAGTAAAAAATTTCTCATAATTTCATTGTTGCAAGAGATGGTTTAAGACTTCAATAAAGGCGTCTCCTCCTTGAGGCTCCTTCTAGTTGTTTAACTTATTTGAATTTCCGTTGTGTCATGGTAAAATTTTAACCTGTCTTCTTAATAAAATTACCGGTAAGCTTACTCATTTTTCCATGCTGATACTAGCCTAGCCATGGTTTAAGACTTTAGAGTGTCGCCTCCCAATTGCATACAATTTTTGGAATTGCACATTGTTGCCGTACGTAGCATTTTAAGCTGTCATGATTTCAGTGCTCAGAGATGTGGTTCAAGACTTCAATAAATGTCACTCCCAATTATTATTTTTTTCTAATTTGCAGACTGTGATGGCAGCTTTTAAGTTGCCATCTTAAACGAATTTTCATTATAGATAAATAAGCTTAATGGATAGCACTGTAGTAAATTATAATTATATTTATGAAATATTTCTGAAACATTTGGGCGTTGTAGGCTAGGCATCTCCGCCACCCCCTTTAAATCTCCGTCCATGCGCTTAGAAGCTCGAAGCTAATAATTCGAATTCTCCACAGAAATTCTCTGTGTAGGCAGACCTTTAGCTGTTGACAAATGACAACTACTGCTGATGTCGATGCAACTCTTCGCGAAATAAGAAAAACTTATAACACAGAAACAGTCAAATTCGGTTGTCTATGGTAGACCTAGGCCTACATGTACAGCCTAATGACTACCATCTAGCTTCCTGCACTTTACGGCTGCATCTCTATAGCATGGAAAGACTCTGCTTTACATCAGAGCTGCTCTTATCCATTTCAGCGATATGCTGGCTGAGAATCTAATGCGAAACATCTGTTATTAGCTTCATTAGGCTTAGGCTACTTTTACAGAAGGGACCACTGTCCGAAGACTGGGGTAGTCTACACGTGCACAGCAAGACTTAGTGTCAAACGGGTCGTTTGATTCCTGCTGCGCGACCGTCGCAATAATTAATTTTGTTGCCTTCATCACCTGCCAAGGGTGAGGTTTCGGCTTGGCTCCGTCAGTAAACGTGATTAGCGATAAGAGGTCAATCCCGAATTGGTGTGTTCCACCCTTGTATGCAAGAGACCCGACTGACACTAATGTCTATGAGTTGTCGTAATAATTAATGTTTTCGATACATAAATGACGCACAAATGATAATTTTCGTATTCCAGGCCTTTATTTAATAGAAATTCACCAACCCCCCAATTTACACCCGAAAAACGTCAAACCCCCACTTTCAGAAACCGTGGGAGAACGTTCTCCCAACAACCCCCCCCCCCCCCCCATTGGTAGACGCCACTGCTACCGCCTAGGCGACTGCATGTCCGCCGTAGGCCTGGACCCCCCAGGGGAAGGGAGACTAGATTAAACCCTGGCGGACGCCCATGGTTAGGATGCTTTATTCTTATTGGCTATTGATTTCTCATAATATGATGGCTGTACGCTCAAATGCGAACTGCACCTGATTCAATAAAGATTGTACTTAAGCAGTGTTAATCAATAACTAAAGCAATTTTTATGTCGCAAAAACTGCAGCGCCTCTAGCGGCTGCGAGAAAATAACTCGGCGTGGTTGGAACTAATCGTGCATATGCCACTTTTGTTTTCATTTGATCCAGGGATGCCACTCATAGGTTTTTTTCACCAAGATCTAGGTTTCCTCGCTCTTGTCTAGGTTTCTATGAATTTTCATCAAAATGTAGGCCCTAGCTTTTGTGCAAGACGTGTCTTGTTAAAGCGCGTTAGAAATAATAAATTGCATTGTATTGTATGCAGCTTTTTTCAAACGGATGCTTTTTCGTATTAAAAGCGCATTGTAAGCAATTCTTGCACATTTATTTTTTTCAGGCAGTTCCACAAAATAGACGTACTCCGAAGATTTGTGAAATATTTCTTAATCGAATTTCAAAATCCTTAGTTTTTCACATTAATAGTTATTGTTATTGCGCATTTCAAAGTTCGTATGTTTGTTAAAACCTGTATTTCATAGAAATTTAGACAAATAGCCTTCTTTTCCTAGCCTTTTTCTGCCATATGTGAACATCATGTGACAATTCTGAGTGGCATCCCTGGTTCGATCAATGCTCCGCAAACCCGGATGCTAGACGTGGGCGACGATGATGATGTTGCGCTTGTACACAAATTAATCTTGTAAAGCAGTAAACTTACGAACGAAAACGTTACAATTTGTTTGGAAGATGTCCTTTGATGGTTCTAAGGCAGACGTAGGGAGAGGTTAAAGCTTGACTCCCGCAAGGTTTGGAAATTTCTTGTCGTTGTCGTGTAGGTTATGGTGTACGTTTTGCGTGTACATCGGTGTATAGCTGTGTGTAAATAAGTAAGGAGGTGTATTTTCTACTAAATTAATAGTCTCTCTGAGCCGGAAAAGCCGCCTCGGAAGTAGAGCATATGAAATTAAGAAATAAATTAAATGGAACATCTGCTAAGCGGGTTGAAAAGGCGGCATACGATTCATCCGCTTTGCAAATCACTTCCTGGGCCATCCCTCCACCCCTTTCCTCCCTCGTCGCTTCATTACGATTAGACTTAAAGACCAAGAACGCAGTTTTTCATTCATTCATTCAGAGCATTTATATAACACCCCTTCAAGAAACTACTCAGAGGCGCTCATGTCATGTTATGAAATGATCATTTTTCAAGCTCTTATGTAAATCATTATCATTAGAATAAGAATAGGCATAAAAGACCAAGAACACAGTCTCTTTATGGTGCAATTATTTCTGCAGTTGTCTAGTCGCAATTCATCCGACACCGCAATGGAGGTCTACCAGATAACCCAGATCGTTTACATCTTCGTCATCTTCTTCCTCACACTCCTCTTCGTTCTCCTCCCGCTGAAGCTCATCCCGGCCGACCGTGTTCAGCTCAACTCCAGACGCTCGCAGCGCATCATCGACCTATGCAACTGCTTCGCGGGCGGCGTCTTCCTCGGAACCTGCTTCGTGCAACTCGTTCCGTACGTCGAGATGAAATTCCACGACACGTTTTCCGAGGGCGGCATGACAGTCATGTACGCCTCCACGCTGACTCAAATCACGGTGATGCTGGGTTTCTTCCTCGTTCTTCTCATGGAGCAGGTCGTGAAGACGTGTCAGAGGAGCTCGGGGAGAGGTAAAGGAGCGCCGGCGGCCGACACACAGGAGATGTCCACGGTCAAGGGCAGCTACATCGTCGCCGTCAGCACGGATGACGACAGCGACGGAAGCGAAGTCGAGCTGACCCGTGAGAAGAAGCGGATGCTCCGGCCGAAGGAGAAGTCGGAGAAGTCGCGAACGACGACGAGGAAGTCGAAATGCAAGCACATGAGTAGCAACCAGGCGCCGGATGCTTCAGCCGAGCGAAACGAGAACGGAACGGGGAAGTCGGAGCAAAATCCGGCGGACCACGTCGCCGCGGCCGGCCACTCGCACGTCCATCTCTCCGACCTTGCGCAGGAGGAGTTCGGGCTTCGCTGCGTCGTCCTGCTCTTCGCGCTCAGCCTGCACTCGCTGTTCGAAGGCATGGCGATCGGACTCCAGACAGACCTCTTCAAGCTCATCAACCTGACGATCGGGATCAGCGTTCACGAATGTCTCGTTGCGTTCGCGCTCGGCATCAGCCTTGCCCGGCAGAACCTTGCTCGTTCGACGGTCGTCAAACTCTGCGTCGTGTTCAGCGTCACCATCCCAATCGGGATCGGCGTCGGGATGGGCGTCGGCGGCATCCACAACTTCGTCAGCGGATTGATATCCGCCGTGCTGCAGGGTCTGACGGCCGGGACGTTCGTCTATGTTATATTCGTCGAGATTCTTCCCGGGGAGGTGGATCGAAACCGCGACCGTCTGCTGAAGGTCTTCATCATGTTCGTCGGGTTCTGTATCATAAGCAGTATGAGGTTCCTCATGAAGGGGCACTGACGGATTGTGGGTGTCGAGTGAGGTTTGCGACGCGAGTCGAGTTGGTTGACGTGTGACTTGTGTCGTTGTTTGGACGAACTTGGAGTGGGTTGGCCATGACGTGTCGTAAGTCGTTGTATGTCATGTCATGGTAAAATGACAGTCATTGTATGTCGTGTCATGGTAGAATGACATGATGTAAGTTATTGTATGCCATGGTAGAATGACATGATGCAAGTCGTTTTACGTTATCGATGGCCAAGAGCACAGACGTCGTATGTGCAAAAAACAAAACTTTTCAGGAAGTAGAAAAAACATTTTTTCAACATACATGTTCCTTTCTCATAAAAAGTGAGATAGCCAAAATGTTTATTTTTGATTCAGCAAGTGACGTTGTCAGTGTTTTTTATGCAGCAGCATAATGAAAGGCTTTTACAATGTAATTAAATATCAGATACGACATCTGTGCACTAGATTATGTCGTATGTGTGGCAGAAATTACTGCACAAATGTCGTATGTGTTGGTAGATACGACGTTTGTGACCTTAACTTGCAGATACGACATTTAGATTCTGAACGATATCTTAGTGCATATACGTCGTATGTACATACAACCTTTATTAGGCTGTGAAGAATAATTTTACGCATCGAATAGCGTCAAAAAGTGATTTTCTGAAAAAATTGCAGATACGACGTCTGTGCTCTTGGCCATCGTTATGTCACATGTGGTAGAATGCCTGTTGCATGTCATGGTAAAATGACATACGAAGAGCTCTATTGTATGTCATGGTAGCATGACGTGATACAATTCATTGTACGTTATGTTATGGTAGACTGACTGTCGCATGTCATTGTATGTCATGGTAGAATGACATACAATGTACAGTCATTGTATGTCATGTCGAGGTAGAATCGCGTGACCTGTTTTGTCTGATGAGTTTGAGGTGATTGTACGTGACTCATGTCAAATTACGTCATGTCATCATATGACTTCGCATATCTCTGACCATTTATGATTGTGACACGAGTCAAACGTATGTCATGTTGTTCAATAATTATTTGACTTGGATCTGTCTGAATGGCTTGAAGTGACATGAGTCAAATGTTCGTCATGTTGTCATTAAATTATTTCACTTGAATGTGTCTGACTGGCTTGAAGTGAAATGACTGTGACATTATGTGACTTAAATACGTTTGACTGGCTCAAGGTGAAATGACTACGACATGAGTCAAACATACATTATGTTGTCGTAGAATTATGTGACTTTGACTGGCTTGAGGCAAAATGACTTTGACATGAGTCAACATATGTTATGCTGTCATGGAATTATGTGACTTAAATATGTTTGACTGGCTTAAGGTGAGATGACACGAGTCAAACTTACGTTATGTTGTCGTAGAATTATGTGACTTTGACTGGCTTGAGGTGAGATGACAATGACATATGTCAATTGTTCATCGTGTTATTTTACTTTGTTATTATTGACAATAGGTTGTGCAGCTGTTCTTTGTTTTTGATCCTCCCCATTTATTTAGCACCCACAGGAGATCCTTAAATAGACACTACATAAATATCTTGTATATTATATAGAATAGTTAGATATGTACAGCATGTCTCCTCAGATTTTATTGCTACTGTGATCTGAAATCAATAAACAGCCACACACAAACACACTCCTCTGCAGAGACATTAATTCTGTTTTGTTATCGTACTGCAAATCTGAAGCTTCTTATTTTATGTGAGTGCTTAATTTTTGTGAATATTCTAAAGATTATTTAAATTATTTTTGCCGCAGTTGGGATATAACCGTTGAACATTCCAGATGCAGAAAAATTATGAATTTTTTCCGTTGATTAAAACATACTGGTGCACTGAAAGAGTGTGACAAAATCTCGGTATTTTTAATTATTTTTTCTCACAACTTGGACATGGTGAATTTCCAAGGTGTATGCAATTGTACATTTGAAGTGACTTTCAAGGTGTTTAGTTGTACAAGATGATGTTTCAACATGTGTGATTGTGCGAGGTGATTTTTTCAAAATGTGCAATTGTACAGGGTGAATTTTCAAGGTGTGCAATTGTACAGGGTGATTTTTTCAATGTGTGCAGTTGTACAAAGTGACTTGTCAAGGTTGCCATTGGCTTTAACGTGTCCAATTGCACAAGGTGACTTTTCAAGGTGTTCAATTGTACAAGGTGACTTTTCGAGCATTATATGAGCACACAAATTGTACACAAGGTTGTGTCATTGTGTGAGGTTACTTCAATGTGCACAATGGAAAGCTCAGTAGCGGCGCTAGGGAGGGGCTAAGCCCCCTCTAAAAATGCCATCCATTTTTTCCCATGTAAAAATGAAATATTTAGACGATTAACCCCCTTTTAGCCCCCCAAAATTAACCGTAAAGTTACGCACGAGATTTGCCACAGTTTTGCGGATATGAAAAAGGACAGTTTTCCAAGATTTCGACGAAATGACTAAAAAAAGTCGTCAGAAGTTTTTACGGCAGAAATGGAACAAAATTCAGCCCCCCCCAAACTGAAATCCTGGCGCCGCCACTGGGAAAGCAGTTCTATTTCTTGGTCCACCAGAAAACACACAAAGCACAAAGTCCAGCAGATGAGAGAAAGTTGAGTCTGGCTGAAACTCTTTTAATCACTTCACCAGCTGTTCCGATTATAGTCGTCAATTTTTAGTACGATTATAGGCCGGTCGACCGCTAAAGGGGTTAATATCCTCTGTCAATATCGCAACAACAGCTTTCAACTGTGGATAATTTAGTCTAGAATCTTGTATTGGCTTCTGAAATCTTTATATGGTGCTATTTCAACAATAAGATAGTTTTCACAATTTCTGGGTTTGTCATACTTAGGCACCCTTTAAATTAAGTATTTATATTTACATTATATTATCAACGGGAATCAAAACGTGAGACCAGAAGAGCAACAATTTCTAATGGGGCGGACACCCAAATTTTCATTATAACAGGTTTCAAGACAGCGCTTTGTCTGTTGTTTTAACTCTGTTAATTTTTATTCGTGACAATAAGACTCCCAATGCGACAAACAATTGCCGTTTGAAATGGCATTACTATGTATGTAAAATCGGTGTCGTTTTTCATTGTCGTTTTCCACAAAGTATTTTGTCAAGATCTTCCAGTTTTAGTCGAGTGCTTTAAAACCAGGTGATGGTTGAATTGTGGTAAGTTGTTGAGTACAAGTTTTTTTTATTGTTGCCATGTATTTGCTCACATAACACTATAGTTTACAAATTGCCGCAATAATAGGTCATTGCGAGCGTGTAGTGACTTAAATATTACATTACAAGTGTTTCCAATTAATAGTTTTATTTCATAAAGTAAAATCCTGTAATAATGTTGAATGTTTCAGTGGTGCCAGTGCATAGGGGGAAAATAAATTAATTGCCCTCTCGAAATTTACATTCGTTTTTAAACTGATACTTTTTATTTTTTATTAAACACAATTCTTCACACTGAAGTGAAGCACTGATGATACACAAAGTGAAATTCAACAATGAATAAGAAAAAATTTGACTAATTATATCACCATATTGTTTTCTACAATTATGATTAATATTATGTTATAATTTATAATAATCATATTATGTTATATAATAATCATATTATGTTATATAAAAATTATAGTGGAGTGTCTTTTATGGTTTTGCATTGGATACGATTTTAAACTTTCAAATTATATATTTAAAGCAAAAATACCCACGTTCTTAATTTCCTGTCTTGCATTTACCTGTGCTTGCTAAGAAATTTAACTGCTTAACTATTGGCTTTTGGCCGTTTTTTCCCCCTCTTGTAAAAATATCCGTGTAGCCTTTTATGGAACATTTTAAGAACTGTTAATAATGCACCTTAATGATCACCTTTTGATGAGCATATTATGTAGATGAAATGTTGTGTAATGTTGGCATTTTATGTTAATTTATGCTTATTTTTTATGCTAATTAGATGCCATATATGAACCAAATTTCTTGTGTTGATCTGAACTTTCACGAAGAAAATTAATTCGACTGGACACGAATATTATGTAAATGTTGCATCGTGCTAGATAGCATGTTGACATGTTATAATAATAAAAAAATTAGCATGTTGACATGTTACAATTTATAATAAAATTTAACATGTTGACATGTTACAATTTATAATAAAACTTAACATGTTGACATGTGATTTTATCCGTGATGAAATAATTATGTCATTAAATATTCTGACATCCTTATTAATTTTGCCAATTTTTAGTATGTTGTACAATTCATGACATAGCATAATTGTCAAAGTTTTGACATGTTAAATACGTTACTTCTTAACATGTTGGCATGTTAAGTGGACCACAAACAAGTATAATGGGCTAACATATCAAATGTGATACATTCTGGCATGTTAAGCAATCCATACCACGCATATTGCATACATACAAATAAAATTACAAACACATGTGCAAACACATGTGCATACAAACAAACATTTACGTGCATACATACAAACAATTACGTGCATACATGCAAACAGTTACACACATTAACAAACATTGACCAGCATCCATACAATTACAAACATATCAAACAATCTATATACCAGGTACATACAAACAAACCATGGTTTAAAGTCCTCTCCCTCGCCATATCGTTCTTCCCATTGACAGTGTGTGGTGAGTGTACTCATTACGGCCGAGTTGTGTGTAGGGGCGCCAGTAAAGCTGAAATTTGAAACAAATGTTTGACGTAATAGGTCTAAAACCACTGTTTAACCAGATGAGGTTTCCAAAAGGTGGCATGATTTTACATATTAATATTACAAGTATTTACTGTTTAATCTTTACATCTGTGGGAATTTCCCCCCCCCCCCCAAAATCTAATCTTCTCATATATAATTACATGCACCATTCCCCACCAAAAAAACCTGGTAAATAAGGACTAAAAAAGGTCATCAGATTTTGAAGTACCGGAATTGCACTGTTTTTCGACAATTTTGAGAGGAAGACTAAGAAAGAGGGCATCAGAAAAAATGTCCGATCAAAGAGTGTCTTGGCTCAGCAGTTCTCGCCAGCCCAAACCCCCCACCCCCCGAAACTTGAATTCCCCTCACCCATCCAAAGCAGGGGAAATTAAATTTAACTAGATTAGATATTTTAAAAGGGGGGCAAAACATAGCAGTCATGGTTACATTTTTGGCAATAGCTAGTTTGAAAAAAGGTAAGCAGGAAGTTAAGAACATGTATATGCAATTGAAGGGGGGGGGGTACAATATTCATCAGTAAGCAAGGGAAAGAAACTGAAGTCTAGAGTCAGCAGAACAGGTAGTAGATAGTGCACACACCCATGATCACACAATCACACCCACGATCACACAGTTACACCCACGATCACACAGACACACCCACGATCACACACACCAACCAACACATATTCTACGTACAACAACTTACATGGCTCCTTCACTTAATCAATTTTTAATAACGTTTCAAATGACATATATACATGTATACATACATATTTGGTTATCAATTGAACTAATTATATTTAAAATCCATTTATCAATTTCAATTACTTGCTTTATATTGCACTTGTTAAACAACTTGTAGAAAAGTGTCCATTAAGCCAGCTCAAACTAGCAATCGCTGGATGACTACCAAACTGGTCACTCCGCTGCACAGCAACGTTTACTCGTGACCTTGACATTAAAGCAAACTTTCAATTGGCAAAATACTCGGTTTCTTAATTAAAGTGTCGTTCATTGCCAAGAGGTCATGTGACAAAGAAAGGACCTCGTTTCAAATCCAAGTCCGTACAGAAACCCATACCCTTCAGTTTCGGGGGATATAATCATCGACAGTTCTCAGATCTCCCCGCGAAACAACAAGATACTTTCTCCCCCACCAAAACGCTGTCCCCTTTCGAACAAAGGTCTTGCTCCAAATTACCTACTTGATCTTTGTCGGCCTGTGTCAAGTACTCGGACTAGTAGGTCCCTATGCTCGGCTGATAGGGAAGTGCTCTTGGTACTATTTGCTCGTACCTCAGCATCGTGATTTTTCTGTGGTTGGCCCGGTGGTATGGAATGCCCTTCCACTTTAGCTGCGCATGTTCCCTAGATCACATTCTATAAGCACTTAAAAACTGTTCTGTTTGGCCATGCTGGAGTCGGGAGCACCTCCGAGTAGTTTCCTTGAAGAGGCGCTATATAAATACTTGAGTGAATGAATGAACGGACCGCACTTTCGACACTTTTGGCATTTTAGTTGCGTGCATCTTACAGCAGTCCAGCCTGAACTTTGCAACAGAAGATCAATTCCCTAAGTTAAAGTTCTGACGCACCCACGAGTATTTATAAGAAGTGTTAGCGACCTCGTCTTCTCAACCTCAACATACGACGGCAGGTTGCCAATATGTCCTCTCCCTCACTGTCTGTTCTTCCCACCGACATTAAACTCATTACAACCACGTCGGCTATGAGAGGGGGGGTGGGGTGCACAGAGAAATCTAAAAATAAATTTCTGCAATGTGGGAGGATTCTAACCCCCGACTTCTCGATCTTATGGACCAGCGCGCTCACCACTACGCTCGCGCTCCGTGCACTCCGTAATAATTTCATGGTAATTCCGTCCCAAAGGCACCGTGCCAGCACACCCTCCATGCACAATAAACATCACACATCTCACCCAGGGCTATATCGTGGAATGCAAGTTACGGCGGACAACCCGCGCCAGGCGATGACACCATAGAGAGCCCAGATTCAAAACAACTGCAACAAAAGGTAAAGTTTTCCGTTGTTCCTGGTCCGAACGGGCGTAGAACTCGACTTCGTCTTCACTCGTAGTAAGCGACGGAGAAGTCGTAGAACTCGGGGCTTTCGGAGTTCGTTGGCGTGCGATGGTTGACGTATTTGACGAACTTGAGAGTTTCCTTGTCGCGGTAGACCAGCGCCAACGAATTCTCTTTCGGATTCAACGTCAGGAGCTGTGCACGAAAATGTAACAGTTTCACATGATCGTTTTGTAATAGTTTCACATGATCGCTTTGTAACGTTCTCATGATCGTTTGTAACACAGTTTCACATGATCGTTTGTAACAGTTACACATGATTGTTTGTAACAGTTACACATGACCATTTGTACCAGTTACACATGATAGTTTATAAGTTTAACATGATCGTTTTGACAGTTACACATGAGCGTTTCGAACAGTTTTACATGATCGTTTGTAACAGTTTCAAATGATCGTTTCTAACAGTTTCACATGATTGTTTGTAATTTGAGACTTAGAACTATATTCTATTGTATATGACCATTTATAAAATGCTCCTCTCCGTAAAAGGCTTTCAGAGGCGCTCCCAGAGCAATCACCCCGAGAGAAAAACTATATTCCTGCAAATACAATACATCCGGAAGAGAACACAGGTCAGAGGTTAGATGAAAGGACTTGCCTCTTCGTCTTCACCCTTCGCGATGTACGAAGTGAATCCGCCGAATGATTCGTTCCAACCTGAGGAAGAAAAAAGCACATTGACGCTTCGATGATTCTAAGCAACACCAACATTCTCATTGTAGAAATAAAAATGCTAATAATCACGACAAAATTAATTAAATTAAGTCTTTGCCCTATACATGTACACAACTACACATGCACCTATGTATTCACGCGTCTAGTATCTCTTTCAACTGAACCTCACTGGATTATATGCTTAACTTCGATAACATGAGGTTATACAACTTAGATAAGCATGGCATACTCTTGCAGGTTTTTCTAACGTGCAGTTGTACACAAAATGTGCAGTTCTAAATTGATTTGTGCTGGTGCATAAGTACTTCTGTACAGTTAAAACTAGCAAAAAAGGTCATTGTCCTCCGATTGGAAGTAAATTACCATGGGTGATGGGAAAGGAAAGGAGTTGTGCAGTTCTAAAAATTCCTTAAAAACAGCCCTGCATTCTTGTAATTTAATCGTTATTCTTCAACACTCCAAATTAATTTGCTTGTGACTGTCGAACCTTTGCATGCAATGAAGAGAACGGCATCCAACGCGAATTCGCTTCCATCAACGTCTGTATCGTGAACGAGCGTGTAGTTACCGTGGCGCCACCTTCGCAACTCACAACGACAACGCGGATCACATGGTGCATCTGCAGAAGCAAAGGTAACCACAAAATAATTGACTTTCAGAAAGACATTCACAGTGAAAACATTCCAATTATTTTCGAATAGAGGCAATAAATACTCATTACATCATCAATCATCAATGGTATGGCTTGCACTCCTCTATTACAGATTTTAGTATATATTTTCGTCCGCTAATTTCTCTCAGGAGAACTACTCACACGTGCTCCCGACTCACATCACAGCAAAAAGTAGTTTTGAGTTGAAGAAAATGCTTCAGCAAGAGCCCCAGAAAGCAGATGTTGCTCCTGTGGAAGCATAATATAACGCAGCGGCGCTCTTTCTCAGTGGCTGGTCCTAGAACCTGGAATGGACTCCCTGTTGCGCTCAGCCTAGTGCCTAGCGGCAAGTATGTTCCTTTCTCACTTAGAAACTGCCTTATTTAGTCATTGCTGGACTGGGAGCGCTTCTGAGTAGAATTTCCTCAAAGTGCATTCTACGAAAAATCAATCCTAATAATAACAAAAATAATGGCTGAAACGGCGCACATGTGCGGAATCGCTTCCCGCTACCCTTCGAACAGCTCCACTCAACCTCGTTTCAATCGTCAGTTAGCGTTCGTTGATCGAGCATTTGCTTGTATGTGCACTTGTTATAGCGCCCTTAAAGCACCCTACTCAGAGGCGCTCCCGAATACAGCGCGGACACTGCATCGGAGTTTCACGCCGAAGCGCCGAGCAATTGCGAGTGAACAACTTGCCCAAGGTCCTTACGCGGCGACTTGAGGTGGATTCGAACCTCGAACCTTCCGGCTTCAAAGCAACGACGCCACCACCACGCCCCACAATGTTGAACGTGATGGTCGCCCTGCATGGCTGCCAGACAGTTAAATCCGACTCATGATCATCACCACACTGCACTTAGTCAGTCTGAAATTAAACAAAGATTATCATTATTGACGTACAACTTCTACAAACATCCACGCATCCTACCGTCCACATCCTCCGCCGCTTCCTCCCGCATCTCGGTCGCTCCAGCCTCCGCGGAGCTGCACCCGGCCGCGTCTCCGGAACTTCCAATCCTCCGCCGCTTCCTCCTCTGCGTCGGCTCCGAAGTCGCAGACCCCTCCGAGTCTCCTCCGCCTCCTCCGCCCGACTTCTCTCCTTCTCCGGCTTCTTCCGGATTCTCGAAAGCCGCGTCTTCCAGATCCGCGAGACTGGACGCGCTGCTCGCGCCGTCGAGGATCGGTTTTGGCACAAGTCGATGAAGTCGGAGTCCAGTGAGGTTGGAGAGGATGAGGAACATCGCCTCGGACTTGAGGAGTCGCTGGCAACTCCGAGCGACTTCGGGGAGGTTGTCGTCGGCGAGGAAGTCGTAAAATCTGGAAGATATAGATTGCATCGTGGCTGTTTTTAGGGTTTTTAATGGGTTTAAACCTCTAAATAAATTTATTATTGCCAAGAAATGGCTAACTTTTCAAAACTGACCCCTCTCTGCAACTATGTCCGTTGAAACCAACCCCCGCCCCCAGAAATTGTTTCATGGCTACATAATAATAACAGCAACAATAATCATACCAATAACAATAATAAATATAATAATAATTATAATAATAATGAATAAAATAATAATCTCAAAATAATAATAATAATTTTAATTATATTAATGGAATTTATGCTAGTAATAATAAAACAACTGTAATAACTATGACAATCTTGATGGACAAAACACGATGCTTGCATGGAAATATACTAAATAATAACCATAACAATAATAATCATAACAATAATAATCATAACAATAATAATCATAACAATAAAAATCATAACAATAATATTAGTACCTAGAAATCAACGTTCCTAAGTTTAAAATAATAACAATAATAATAATTAATGACAACAAGCATAATAACAAATCCAGCAATAACAATAGCAAAAATCATAGTAGTAATAACAACAGCAACATTCAACAATAATAAAAATAACAAAGTATTACGATCGTAGCCCATTATTCCCTGGCATCCATTTAAACTCAAATCTTGAGGCATGTACCTCTTGTTCGCTGGTCCGCGCTTGCTCCATTCCAACTCTGCATCGCGCAGTTTATCCACGAGTTCCTGGTATTTATCCTCCTGAAGTGAACAAATTAATTTATCATTTACACCATGATCAATGTGAAAAGTGTTCACCACACATGACCTTGTGACCCTCTAACATTCCCATTGGCATCCCACCATTCCAACACGCATATATCTCTAACTATTGTAGGCCTGGGTGCTCACCCTTAGTAGTTAGTACCCACTCTAAATCAGAACTGGATCACGAAGACATTGAGCATTGCCAAGATATTGAAATGAAATAAAATCAAATCATTAATATGCTGAATAATCAAGAACAAATGCTACTCTCATATTTCGACTTTCATGTCTGAGTAACATCACTGGCTTCGTTTAACACCCCATGCAGGGGCATAAGCCAATGAACCTGCCTTCGGGCAGAGAACTCATCAAGTGGGGCGTGGTAGTGTACTGGTGGGCTCGGTGGCATGTAGCCAGAGGGTTCCAAGTTCGAATCCACCTTTAAAAGCCGCCGTGTAGGGACCCTGAGCAAGTCTTTCACTCGCAATTGCTGGCGCACCTCAGCATGAAACTCCGATGCAATTGTAATTGTACATTTATATAGCGCCACTTCAAGAGAACTCCTCAGAGGCGCTCCCGACCTGACACGCAGTCTCCGCACTGTAGTCGGGAGCAACTCTGAGTAGAAAGCTTGCAGGGACGATATAGCAAACACAAGAAAAAAATTAATCAAGAACAGTAGCACTCAATGAAATTGACAGTACGGAATATTCTGAATGCTTGCATCACGTTTTTTAAGTCACAGCATGAACATCAGTTGCATCTTCATATCTGAAAAGCAAACCATTCAACAAATGCTTCAAACAGACCTTGAGGAATCCCTGGAGTTCAATCTCGGAGTCCTCCTCGAACTTCTCACGGATCTGCGCCTGGACCTTCTCTTCCAAGTAGATCGGATTCAGCCACTCGTAAACCATTTCCTCCTGCATGCATTCCAACACAACAAAACCATCTCAGAAGTTTAAACAAATTGAGCAGAAAGTACCAAATATTTACCCACACTGGGATTTGAATCCATGACCTCTCAATTGACGGTCCACCCTGCTAACCACTACACTATCAAGAACTACACACACTACATAATCATCTCATAAATGTAAAACAATGCAAACCTCAACTTCCGTAAACGGTAATTTCGGTTGGCTGGGCTCGACGTAGCGCGCAGGGCGCGGCAGGGGAGCCGTGTGGTACCAGCCGTTGATCGAGAGACGAGATTTTCCTTCTGCTAGTACTTCTGAAACCTGAAGAGCCAAACGGCAAAGAGAACGTCACAACAGAAGCAGCAACAATAACACACCTAATAGTAATTACGTTTTGACGTGCGTTTTGTCGTTTATTTCTTCGGATTTAGTTGTTCAACTGAATAACTGAGTTCAATTCCTTTCCCCATCAAGTTCAAATGCAATGGTTCGACCACAGCAAATGTGAAGGAGGTTCACATAACGTGCTACATAAATTTACGGTTTAAAGAAACGTTGGAGAGTTGAACGAACTTGATGATGTGAGGCTTCCGTCACTTCGAACCAGGACACGGAATTCCACGCTGGCACCAACGACCTTACGATGTCCTTTGGCTGAAGATTTTCTAAAAAGAATTGATCAACAACACAAAACACATCAGCAAAGCAAAGCGATATCGTTAATTCATTCATTCGTTATAATACTTATAAAGCACTCCTTCAAGTAACCTAATCAGGAGTACTCTTTTTACAGAGCCCTCTCTCTCTCACACACACTCCCTTTCCCTTCTCTTTCTCACTCTCTGTCTGTCTCTCTGTCTGCCTGTCTCTCTGTCTGTTTCTTTGTCTGCCTGTCTACCTGTCTGTCTCTCTCTGTCTGTCTCTTTGTCTGCCTGTCTCTCTGTCTGTCTGTCTGTCTCTCTGTCTGTCTCTCTGTCTGCCTGTCTCTCTGTCTGTCTGCTTCTCACCTCAAACACTTTACCCACACAATCTGTTCTGGGAGTGCTACTGAACGGCCATTATTGTGAGCAGCTGCTAGATAACAACAAGTCAGTAGACACAATGAAAATACAGAAACAATACAACAACCAGTAAAACATCACAAATTCCACTGTGTGCACAGAAGAGGCGTGAATCACCAACCAACGTTTCAAAACCAGAAAGCAGTCTCAACCAAGCAACATTCTCAAATTACGAAACAAAAACATTTGAACGTTCGAACGATCGATTGATCGTACTACTACCGTCCATGTTGAAGAGATCGAGTCGACCGCCATCGTCGATCGTCCACGGTTGAACGAGATAAAGAACGAACGCAAATCGTCTCGTGTCTAATTCGTCGTCGTGACAGAGCAAAATATCTGAAGAAATATCCACAAAACACATAAGCAAATCAGCAAACATGTTGATGGAACCGGGATAAACATCGCATATTATGGTCTGACAGATGTCTGGACAATTCATTCATTCATTCACTCAAGAATTTATATAGCTCTTCTTCAAGGTGTCTACTCAGAAGCGCTCCCGACTCTAGCACGGCAAAAAAGGACGGTTTTGAGTTTAATAAAAAATGTTTCAATAATAACCCCAGGAAGTAGACGTAGCTCCTGTGGGAGCCCATTCAGAGACAGTGCCAGGCAAATCGGAGTTCTAGGATTAACTAAATTTTTCCCTAAATAGAAGATGTATTGACGAAAATGTCGTCGCTTAAATGGAGGCTGAATTGATGAAACTAACTCTTGCTTCAATAGAAACTGGATTGATGAGTATGATCCTTGGCCACTCAGAATTGCTCAGCTTCGCATTTTCTGGCTCCGAATTGAAGGGCTACGAATTGTCCGGGAACTGGTTTGACAAATTGACATTAATAAAAACATTAACAGAGTGACCTCTGTCCACCACGGTCCCCTCTGGGTCTACCATTCACACGCGGATATAATAATATGTTCAGTTCCTGTTAAAACTTGAGCCTATCGCCATTCTCGTCATCAAGAACAGATGAATGAAGGAACTTCAAATCAGGATCATAAAAATTGCAAACAAAGACCATTGGTCCATCGCAATAATTTTTTTATTGCGCTCTTCAATGGGACAACTCCGAGGCGCTCCCAACCACAGCACGCCAAATAAAACTGTCGTAAGGTGAGAAAACGATGCCTGAGGGGTTCTGAATTTAGGGAGTGGAGGCGATTACAGGTCAAGGGGCTTATCTACAATTTTGGCAAAGCCAGCAAAAGCCAAAAATTTAAAATGTCATCACACCTGTGTAATCGTATTTGGAGCAGGTCAGGTCAACCTGACTGGTCAACGCAACCCCCGTCACATCCGACAACCAATCACGGAAGTCCTTGTAGAAGAATTCCCTGAAAGGAGAAGAAGGAAGCCAGTACAACAACAATTGCAGGCATTCAACCGGAATAATCCTGCTAAATGGTGGTAGTATTTGCAGTTTAACGTCACTTAGCGATGCCCTCCTCCTTTAAACAGGCTTGGGACTGGCACTGGCAGAGTGCAACCAGTGTCAGAGTTCAGCTAAATTGGGCATAAATACAAAGATCATATTGACAATACTCAAGTATTAATTAACAAATAACTGCGTTTGGTAACCTTCCCATCACCTTAAATCAGAGAAATAACAAAGGAAAATCATAAGAACAACTTAGAACGAGCTACGTAACGTCTTTTGTTGTTGTGTGCGGAATGGAATTGACCTCTGAATGCATGTATTGAGCCACCAAACATAGCGCATTTTAATTGCTCTGCAAACAACAAGTGCTTCGCAAAATTACTAAGGCAAGCACATGCTTTGCCTGCAAAGGTCCTTCTCTATCGCCATCGGCCCACCCTGTTTCCCCCAAGTATCCACTCATGCTGGGTAAAAATAAATGATCTCCCTAAGTTCTCTGTCATTTCTCTAGTTCGTTACTCTCCGCAGTGTAAGTGCAAGTTCTGTCCTCATTTATGCTGTCTATCACTTTACAAAAGTCAACAATAAATGTGACAGCACAGTTTACCAAATTATGCGACAAAATTACCCTCTACATACCGAATCGCTTTCACGTGCGGCGATGAAATTTTCTTGAGATCGTCCGTCTACAACAAGTGCAATCAATCAGTCAATCAGCCAGTCAACCAAACAGTCAATCAATCAATCAGCCAGTCAACCAACCAATCAATCAATCAATCAGCCAGTCACAGTCAATCAATCAATCAGTCAGTCAGTCAATCAGCCAGCCAACCCACCCATCAGTCAATCAACAGTCAATCAATATTTATTTCCAATACAGAGATGCCAGCATTGTGAAGTGATTCGCTATCCGCACCCTCTCTTACACCGAGGAGAATTGGACAGTGGACACACTGACCCATTCCATAACTTATTTAGCAAACTGCTGTTAGCAGTGCCATATGAGTTTCAAATTGCATTACATTACAAACAGGGTAAATATTAGACACGAGAAGCGTGCCTTAGAAACGCGTCACCTGCTGAAAGCTGTAGAGATCATTGTTCTTGTCGTAGAAAATCTGGTCGAGAAGTTCGTCTTTGAGATTGCGAAGGAAGAGATCGTCGGAGAGGAAGTGCGTCATCAGACAGCATTGGAATGGGTCGCTGTGGAGCGTCAGTCCGACATCTGGAAAACAGCAAAAACAAACAATAAATTGAGAACAATGACAGTAAGAAACAGGATTTTTTGTGCAACCTGCACCTTGATGTGGTGAGATATCCAGAATTATTGTCAATAAATGAAGATACTACAACTACTATTATCACTACAACTACAATTATCACTACAACTACAAGAGATACAACAACTGATAACTTTATTTAGGGTATGGTGGTGTAGTGGTGGGTTCGGTGCCTCAAGCCACCACGTAGGAATCCTGCGCAAGTCCTTCACTTACAATTAATTCCGCGTGAAACTCTGATGCAGTGTGCGCATTGTAGTCGGGAGCGCCTCTGAGTAGGGAGCTTGAAGGTGCGCTATAGCAAATATGAGAAATAAATAACATAAATAAATAATACTAAACAAAAAAGAGCCTTTCAATTCACTGTTTCTGCACTTCAATCAAAGAACCTTTTGGCATGCTGCAGGGAAGGTACGTACGTTCATTGTTGTTCATTCATTCTAAAGACTTCTATAGCACCTGCGCCCTTTACCCATGATGCCTAACTTGACCCTAATCCACACTCGTGACGCCAGTAAACTTATGCACCTCGATACCACAGGCTTGCCAGGGAATTGACTCGACATAGATCTGATGAGAAATTATGCATCATAACATGAACTGTCAGTACTTAGCAATTTGTCAGTACCAATTTCTCAGTACCAATTTGCCAGGATCAATTTGCCAGGATCAATTTTTATGCAAATTTAAGCCAGTATATATCTAGTATTCCTCGTAATTTCTGTGCAATTTATACACCAGTCTGGTGTGTACTTGCAATTAGCTTCATGAAAATCATCCTGAAGCCTGAAACCGAGTATCAGAACAGCTTTTTTACTTCAGAACGTGGTTCTTGGCAATGAAGAACACCAATGAAAACTCGATTACCATGGTTAATTATTACATACAAGATCAAAAAAGAAATTAAAACCAAATGGACGTTAAACGACGCGTGTTTTGTGACAACAGGTGTCTTAATTAATGCATTGTTATATCATTTCATTGTTCGGTAACATTAAACGAACTACTAGACTACTCAAAAATACGTGATAAACGCAGGTTATGATTGCGCCGAAGAAACTCGACTTTCGATCCACTAATTACCCGTATTTTCGAGCGGTTTCTTTTCTCTGTAGGCCGTCTGAATCGAGGATTTCAGATCGGCATTGTCGTAGACAGCGTGAAGCTTGGCATCGTATGGCAAAACAACCGTCTTTGACCGTTTCTTCCCTTTCTTCTGATCTTTAACGCACTTTCCGTTCATCGTGTCGCAATATTTTACTCTACAAATCCCCTAATGAAGTCAAAGAACGTCTTATATACACAGTTTTGAACCTAAAGGATTCTATTATAATATTTTCCACTTAAAACTGACACCCGAGAACCACATTCACTGTCTTCCATGTAATGCAACACGTGCCCAACGGCCATTAAACACAGAGGACGCGTTTCTTTAGTTTCGTCTATAGTAAGTAAGCAAAGCAGCAAATTAATAAGAATCGGAATCGCATACTCTGTATTTGCCAGCGCCAAACTAAGCTATCAGAACAATACAATTTTAATGCATTTGATATTGCCTCTCTTTTAAGGTCCACGCGCGACCTTTCGACCAGGGCCTTTTTTAACGTGCAGTTGTACACAAAATGTGCAGTTCTAAATGGATTTGTGCAGTTGTAGAAACATGTAGAAGCACTTCTGTGCAGTTAAAACTAGTTGAAAAAGGACATTTTCCTCCGATTGGGAGTAATTTACCATGGGGGGATGGGAAAGGAAAGAAGGGTTTGTGCAGTTCTAAACATTCCTTAAAAACAGCCCTGCTTTCGACGCAAATCAGCTGTGCTATAGCCTAACTGATTTAACAATAACCCTATTAAAGAAAGTCTAATCACCCTATTCACTAGGCCTTGGTGCTCAAATTTTTGTCATTGGTGGAATTTGTTTAAGACTAAACAGGTGGAAGCAAGCGGCCAACCTGGCCACTTAAGTTCAAATTTATAAGTTTAAACTGACTGATTATAAAATTGATGAATCGCGAAAAAATCGTCACACCATTTCTCTCGCTTAGATAACTCTTTACTTTACGCGTATCATATTAAATTTTAAAATATCTAAACTGTCTTTCATCGTAATCGTCATGCAGTTCCTGGCGCCAGTCATTTGACGGCGATGGGTACAAATAAATTATCTATTCATTTATTTATTCTATTCCTCGCATTTGCTATTTATATAGCGCCCCTTGCAGTTGCATTTTCACAACTCAGAAGCGCTCCCGACTACAGCGCGAACACTGCATCGAAGTTTCACGCCGAAGCGCGCACGGGCAATTTAGTTGTGAGTGAAGGACTTGCTCAAGATCCTTATACGCGGCTGCTTGAAGTGGATTCGAACATAGAACCCTTCGGTGATTAGGCAGCGAATCGACCACTTCACCATGCATCCCGCCCCCTCTCCACAAAGAAGGACTCGGTCATTTGCCAAGTCCTTTAGGCCCTCTCAGTGTTAGGCTAGTTAAATTGTTTTGGTTTCCACAAAAACATTGGTCAATATGTTGATTGGTAGTGGTACGTCCGTCTATTTGTCTGTTTGTTTGACCGTCCGTCCGCCTGTCAACAGTCTAATTACGCCTTAGCCTCAATTATTTGTTTTGTCAAAGTTTGTGTAATTAATCTGCCGTCCAATGCAGGTCACGTCTTAATTAACCCTCACTGCCGAGCAATAACCTTTGGCATCTAACCTTTTACGTCACCAGTGACGCAGTGCGACGTAGGCTAGTCGGGAGCAATTAATATTCTGTTGATCAATGGACTTCGTAGACCTAATTATTTCGCAGCAGTTTAGCTACAACAGACGAATTAATTATAATTGGCGATTAATTTTATTTGCTCTTAAATAATTTATAGAAAAATAATTGCATTGGTAAATTTAGGATGACTGCATGAATTTCAGTTACACGGTGGTGTCCATGACCATGTTATTGTAATCATGTAATGGTGGCGTCGGTGCCTTGTAGCCGAATGGTTCCAGGTTCGAATCCACCTCAAGTCACCGCGTAGGGACCTTTGGCAAGTCTTTCACTCGCTCGGGCGCTTCGTCGTGAAACTCCAATGCAGTGTCCGTGCTGGAGTCGGAAGCGCCTCTGAGTAGCCAGCTTTTAAGGGGCGCTATAGAAATGGATAAATAAATAAATAATTCTAATGCTGAACGATTAAGCAATATAATATAATATATATAGCATCTCTAGTGTCGAGTCTGGTCTACATAATATGACAGAATTAATAGATGACGCTTTATCTATTCTAGCCTATAGATCTGTGCTATCTATCTTTGTTCGCAGGCCTACCCGCCTGCTTGACTCCGTCTCCATCCTTTCAAAGGTTCGTTCGTCTGTCTGCCTGTGTGTCTCCTTGTCTCTCTTCTGTCTGTATATCTCTCTGTAAATCTGTCTGTATGTCTGTCCGAATCATCATGCAGGTAACAAGTATAGCCTATGCTAATATAAGTTAGCTGCAGCTACGCTTCGTTCCCTCATTTAAATTGCACGCTATATTATCATAATATCTTACACTGTCAGCATTACATTAAATCATCAGGATTAATGTATTCTTGTAAATGTAGGTCTACTTCGTCGATATATATATATATATATATATTATGTGTATAGTGTATATATATATATATATATATATATATATATATATATGTGTGTGTGTGTGTGTGTGCTCTATAAAGTATTGGCTAGTGAGTGTGTTGATGGAGAGGTCGTTGATTAAAATTCCCTCCAGGGCAGAAAGTTGTGTCGTTGAGATTTCCGCTCCATTGCCTATACTCCCCTTCGCCAGCAACACAACTGTGAGTAACGCTATAATGTGGGTGGGGGGGGGGTGAGACGGTGAAAGAAAGGACTGGCCATCCGCCCTCTCGTATTATCGTAGGCTATATGCCGAGGCTAAGAAAAGGAAGTCGCTCAGATTTCGTATACATGTATACCCAATATTACCCATGCATGGCTGCATGAGGACTTGTTCAATAGGCTTTTCCTCCGTCGTCTTCTTCGTCTGTATAACAGTGTATATATGCCTGTAATAATTATATTCATGATTTGTGCGTGTGTGTTGTAGTTTGCGTTAGAATATGTATGTGCGTGTGGATGTGTGTGTGTGTGTGGTGTGTGTGTGTGTGTGTGTGCGTGTGCGTGTGTGCGTGTGTGTGTGTGCGTGTGCGCGCGCGCGCGCGTGTGTGTGTGTGTGTGTGTGTGTGTGTGTGTGTGTGTGTGTGTGTGTGTGTGTGTGTGTGTGTGTGTGTGTGTGTGTGTGTGTGTGTGTGTGTGTGTGTGTGTGTGAGAACGTGTGAATGTGTACTTTTTGGGTGGTTGGTTGTAGACTCTATAGATATATTATATATCGGATATATTAGATATCGGATATAATATTATGCTTGTGATTGAGTCATTGGATCAAGGTGCAGAGGGTGTAGTGTAGATTGTGGCAGATGTTAACAGCAGCTGGTAAGGATCACACGAATGATAACAACAATAGCAATAATGATAATCAGTGAATTTCGCCACGAATCCCATTAAATACAGGTTGCACGATGTTTAATAATTATGGAGATCTCGACACTCTGTCTCAACAACGCCTCCTCATAATCGTTGCGTTGAGAGAACAACAGCTGCTGTTTGTTTAATCACTGACGTGTGGTTAAGAATCATTATAATTTTTGTTCAATTGTTGCAGAGTTACACACCACAGCATGATTGCAACTCATACGCGTATAGAATACTCGTAACTGTTGATCACAAGTTATTACAGAAGTCGAAATTAATTGTCTGGCAGCTGGGCAAGGCGTCATATAACGTCATACTAAGAGGTTATCTGCCGGCGAGGTAGTTGTCCGGCATACTTCCTCATGGTTGTCACACATGAGGAACAATAAAATTAAACGACTGGCTGGCTATAGGATGTATAGTCTGATGGTCAGCAAACTGAATGGACAGTGGACTCTCCTCATTATCATCATCACCACCGTCGTCGTTGTCATCATCATTGTCACCGTCACCCTCATCATCATCATCATCGTTGTCATCATCACCATCACCATCATAATCTTCGTCGTAGTCACCATCATCATTGTTCTCCTCTTGCTCCTCCTCTCTTCCTCCTCCTCTTCCTCCTCCTTCTCCTCGACCTTTTCTTCTTACTCCTCCTCCTTTCATTCCTATTTATCTTCCTTCTCATTTTCCTCTTAATTCTTCCTCCTCCTCTCTTTCTTTTCGTCTTTTTCCTCCTCCTCCCCTCTTTCTTCACTTCTTCCTCCTCCTCCACTCCCTCCTCCTTGTCTTCGTCCTTCTCTTCCTCTTCCTCTTCTCCCCCTCCTCCTTACAAACACGCGACGGAAGCAACCAGCAAGACATCTTAACTCTGCTGCTGGCTAGGCTACGACCTTCCAACCTCGACTTGAAACTTGATTCCAACCCACTAAACCTTGGCACACAGCCTGTCAACGCATATACTATACACAGGCGATGGAATCACGCCATGTAGGCTGGTACCAGCTTCCGTTGCAATCCATGTCAATGATTATGCACCGTGGAAGCCCGGATGAGGATAGGATATCACGCCACTGCATATTGCTCGATTTAGTCTGCCATGTGTCGTCCGGAAGCGGTTTCAACCGGTATAGGGCGCAGCCACGTTTCGAAGTTGGGGGTGAAAATAAGGTGGTAGTTGGGGATTATGACGGTGGGGTGGTTGAGCCAACCATGAGAATGAAGCGTGGTCGAATACATTATTTTTCTTTGTCGTCCCTAGCATGCAGTGTTTAATCTAGACGTCTCTGGGGGAGGTTTAGTCCCACCCCAGGAATGGATTCCCCCTCAGGAAAAATCGCGGTGTTGCATGCATGCAAATACGTACCATTCCCCCAGGAAAAGTGAATGTGCAAAAATTTCCCTCCCACCCCAGAAAACCGAACGTTTCTGCGCGCTTGCATACACGGACCGTGGTGGTAAAATTAGGACTAAAAAGTCAGCAAATTTGGCCGATGAAGGTGTCGTCGGTGGCTCAGCCCAATCCTTCACAACCACCTTCACGTGGTAGGCCTATTCCGGGCTTGCAGAGGGAAGTTCCCAGTTTATGTTTAGTTATAATCAGCTGCTGCAACACAGGCACTGTTCGTCAGTTGGTGGATGAATCTTGGTCAGCATCATTTGGATGCAGCGGCGAAAATCGGAATTTCCCCGGTCTGGTTTTCTCCTAAATTAAGACGAAATTTAGCCGCTTAGGCTTACATCTTAGTCTGCCTTAGACTGGAGCCTCGCCCAACTAACAGGCTAAGCTGAATAGATTCTCTAGTCCAAAACGAAAGGAACCATTGTATAATACGCTACTGACTGCAGTGTGTTGTACAGGACTACACAAGCCCAGCATTTGTGAGCCTATTAAAAATCTAAACATATTATTAGATGCGTGCAAACTACTGATGCGTTCATAGCCTATAGAAGAAAGTGAACCGCTTTGCATGTAGGCTACCTAAGTCTACAGGTCGCATCGAGAGGTGTACGAATAATATTATTGCTCATCGATTTGTAAGTTTTAATTAACGAAAGCCGAATCGATGGTATCCGGTGACCATGAATATTCCGAGCTTGGATTTAAAATTATAATCTGCTTACAGCTGGATGGTGGTAGGTAGCATGACATCGTGGTAGGTAGATAGCCTAGGCGCAAAGTCCAAGCACAGTTGACAGCGTCTAGATTTAAAGGGAAAACGTATACACAAACGACAGTAGCATACTGACGACCAAACAGCACGGAGTTAGGTCATAGTGGGGAAAAGCGTTGCCTGTACCGAGGCCAACACATTTATATAAGAGGTTTTTGGCCAGCTGCACGCGTCAAAGTTTATCTTGGCATGCGTTTGCGATTGTCCTTGAACTCAATGTTTATCGCATGCAGGCGATAAAAACACGCAAAGGGATCTTCGAAACTATCGCATTACTGGATGACAAAAACCTTCGTCTAACACAATCGTTCGATTCTATCGCAAATTGCGTTTAATGAATTAAAATGAGTTCGTAAGACGTCAAATTTTGTGGTTTTTAAATCCTCCATCTTGTATCTGAGGAGTATTGATCGAGCGCAAGAGACACGTTTGACGTCATAATGACGGAAGAGCAGGACGAATGTGACGTCACGTACAAGATACTACTGTTGGGAGATTCTGGAGTTGGAAAGACGTCACTAATACGGGCTCTGACGGGTTCAAAGTTCAGTCACAACATGCTGACCACGGTCGGTAAGTAAGCAGGTCGTCCGTGATAAATAAATATTAGAGAATTATTTGGTCAGGTTTGCAGTGCGAAGGATATCTTAAGTCCATTACAAATCATCAGTTATGCTTTGAGAGACGATACGTCCAGCTATAAGATTTAAAAGTTCTTTGTAGGGATTCAGAATTACATCCGTGCACATTCATTCATTCATTCATTCATTCATTCAGAAAACTTATATAGCGCCCCTTCAAGAAGCCTACTCAGAGGCGCTCCCAGCCCAGCCACAGCTAAAAAGATAGGTCTTGAGCAACTGGTAGAAAGCAGGCAAATTATTCCGAGGTAGTGAGCGTAGTGCAAGCGGGAACCCATTCCATGTGGACGGGCCAACAAACGAGAAGGCTCGACGCTGTCTGGTGGCACTGGCAGAGCGGGTTCAATGGACCAGCAGCTCCCCATTGGCCGAAGAGCGTAAAGCTCGACGGGAGGCTATGCCAGAGACATGCATACTTGTATACATGCGTAGGCCTATAGGCCTAGACAACGTAAATACATGCAATGTCATACAAGCATGCATTAAATGTAACTATTTATTAAATCACAAAAAACAGAAGAAAAAGGCACAGCCTATAGATGCAAAGAGGATACATTTACATGTGCAAAAACTCTGCGAAACACTCGCACGTACGCACGCGCGCACACACACACACACCACGCACGCACTCACACGCACACACATACATGCATAGATGTATGCGTAGGCCACACACTATATTATTATGCTCTTGCAGTCAGTGAACGTACACAATGGTGTCTATATTTTTATGCTACCAGTACAGTAACTGTGTAGGCCTGTCTTTGAGACAGTGTCCCTATAGCTATAGGCCTACTGAGTGTAGGAGTAGGACCTACTGTCGCCAATGACAGTGCTGTAGGGTTTCCGTTGTGAACAATGCGTGAATAATGTGCAAGCGTTCACCCTTGACAATAGCGTCTTGTTCCAAATGCGATGTTCATTATAATATTATATTCTCTGGAGTCATATTCACTTTGATGGATTAGATCTATTTAATTAAATTATTATTGCTGCCTACGCGTAAGCCGGCTGTCTGATATTCGTTCGTTCATTCAGAAATTCATATAGCACCCCTTCAAGGAAACTACTCAGAGGCGCTCCCGACTCCACCGCGCCGAAAGGGAACAGTTTTAAGTTTGATGACGCAGGTTTCTGGTAGAGTTCCAGATTGTAGACGCAGTTCTAAAGGAAGGCCATTGCAGACCACTGGACCAGATATATATATATATATATATATATATATATATATATATATATATGGGTTATCCAGGGTAAGCGGTATAATGTGTCTTTCAGACTCTTTCCGGATTATAACTGACCAGATCCTGTTAACCAATCAATTGTTATTATTTAGTTGCGCTCTTATTATAAATAATAATAATATTCTTTATTGAAAGAATCCGGTTGACAACCGGCTACAGCGTATACAGTTATGCGATTAAAGCAATAATTGACAAGAACGCAAATCACAAAAGACATAAATCTTAACTATTATAACAGAACAGATTGCAACACATGGCGCTAATAGCAGTCTCCAAAGCACACCCGCCCATTATAAGGCTATGGTTAATATATCAAATTTAGCTGGTATTTAATTTAATTGAAATTGCTTGTTAACATCTGTTTTTGTGACAAAATATGGTTACTCAGTAAATGTTTAGGCTACTCGATTCTTGATACTCGAAAAGCCATGCATGGTCGAGAGCATACCGGAGTCTCTAATGATAATCTGTCTAGATTTTTCTACAAAGTGATAACTAGATCTCTGTACGTAGGCCTTGAATATCAGCTGATATCAGGCCTATATAGGCCTTTATCAGAATACAAAAGCTGTGGGAACCACGTGACCTTTGCCCGTATGCTGTTGTTTGCTGAAGGCCTAACGCAGCTTTTGTTCTTCACAAAAGTGGGGTAGGCTAATTATACCAGTCATACGACTAGAAAATACTGATTAATAATTATTGTAATTGCATTTGCAGACTTATAATAATTACAACGACAGCAATTATCAACTCAGCATCACTATTGTTGTATTGTATGACATTGTATTGTATTGTATTGTATTGTATTGTGTTGTATGGTATTGTATTGTATTGTGTTGTGTTGTGCTGTGTTGCATTGTATTGTATCGTATCGTATTGTATTGTATTGTATCTTCCCTCCACATAACGTTTTGACCAACTCATCACTGACAAAAGACGAAGTGCAAAGTGCAAATATGCAAATATTCAGTTTTGCGCAATGTACAAAATGCATCACATAAAAACTTGCACAATAGACTGCGCAATAGATTACGAAATAGTTCACTTTAATAGGTTGCATCTTAGATTGGTAATGGATTGCATACTAAATAGCAATAGAATATATAGATTATACAATTAATGACAGAATAAGTTACATAATTGTGGTGTCTTGAAACTAAAAAAAACCTCAAGCCTCATAGGGACCACGAGCAAGTCCTTCACTTGCAGTAATGCTCATGCGCTTCGGCGTGAAACTCAAGTTCAGTATTCGCGCTGCAGTCGGGAGCGCCTCTGAGTAGTAATCTTGAAGCACACAAGATCCCTTTAAATTCAATATTATTATGCTCTTATAATAATTATGGAGAATAATTTTGGGAGAATAGCCTATTAAAACGCATCAGTCGTCAGCCATATTGACCAAGGATCTGCAAGTCGCCAACAGTCGAACAAGTTTATAACATACGAAATCGACGAGAAGTCGACTAAGTCAAGCCAGGCCAAGTCGACTGTAGCACTTGTCCCGACTGGCCACATGGTAGCATGGTAGCCTATAGCAGGTGAATTGGTAGCCTCAAGGTAAATGGATAAACATTATAATTGTATCGCATTATAATCGGGTAAGTCTAATAATAGCTTCATACGCATGACGTCAATATCATTTTGCTGTTAATAATAATAATTGCTGTCTGAATAATGGGTGCGTCGTCTTTGAAAGAAGTTCACTTATTATAGCGGATGTGAGTGCTTTGGGCGGCAACGGAACTTTAAAGGAAAGCGCAAACAATGCCGCAAGGTAATTGCCGTAAGAATTAGATCGGTGTAAGATGTAGGTCAATATAATAATTATGCGTGACGCGTTGAAGACTGACCTGTTTACATAATTATTGTCATCTCATGCTTCAAATAAGCACTGACAACAAACATTTTACGGGAAAGCGTGGGCGGTTCTTGTGGAGCAAATACTCACGTGAAGGCTTTGCTTGCTGCAATAAAATGCCATGGTACATGGTTTGTACTTACTTACTTACTGAGAATGCCAGTTGGCCAATAGTATGTCTCTCAACGTATCTAGGCATAATGTTCTTGCCTACAAGCGAATGTTTCATTTGCAGGCATCGACATTGTGAAAGTCTGCTTGCTGCATTAAAATGATTGTACTTACTTACTTACTTACTGAGAATGCCAGTTGGCCAGTAGCATGTCTCTCAACGTATCTATGCATATGTTTTTGCTTACTTACTTATTTACTAGCGAATGTTTCATTTGCAATTGCAGGCATCGACTTTGTGAAAGTCATATTCGACGTAGATGGCGCCAAAGTTCGTCTTCAGATCTGGTGAGACAGTTGGTTGTTATTATTATTATCATTATTATTATTTTTTATTATTATTGCTATTATTATTATTATTATTATTATTTTTTCAATTTTTTATTTATTTTTTTAAATTTTTATTATTATTATCATTATTATTTTTATTATTATCATTATTATTATTTTTATTATTATTGCTATTATTATTATTATTATTATTATTATTATTATTATTATTATTATTATTATTATTATTATTATTATTATTATCATCATCATCATCATCATCATCATCATCATCATCATCATCATCATCATCATCATCATCATCATCATCATCATCATCATCATCATCACAACTACCACCGCCACCACCACCACCGCCGCCGCCGCCGCCGCCACTGCCACCACCACCACCACTCCTGAGATCCATGTAATGAGATTCTGTAGCGCTATTGTTAGCCAATGACCCAACAATCGATTAGCAGCAATACAATATACACAATCACACAATGTACACATTGCATTTGCATTGAAGCGCACGACTTATAACAGTGTTGCTAAGTGTAAAATAGCGATCTATAATAATATTATAATGAGCGGATCGCGGCCATATTTGTTTGATAGCTGATTCATTGATAGATTCTAATTGACCGACTGAGTGAGTGAGTGAGTGAGTGAAAGAGTGAGTGAGTGGGTGGGTGAGTGAGTGGGTGGGTGAGTGAGTGAAAGAGTGAGTAAGTGGGTGGGTGAGTGAATGAGTAAGTTGGTAAAGAAGTGAGTGAGTGTGAGTGAGTGAGTTTGTGAGTTGAGTGCGAGTGAGCGAGCGAGTGAGTAAGTGAGTGAGTGTGTTAACGAGTGAGTGCGAATGAGTTTTAGACGTGTTGACTGGATCGAATGCATTTGATTGATTTATCGTTGGCTATGAAGTCGTTACTAATAATCATCGATCTCCGGATCCAATAAACAATATCCGGTCGCCATTAAATCGTCTCGTTCTACGAAATCAGCAGAAAAACAATAATATGTCTGATTGTATTGACTGTATAATGTTATGTGTCTAGTTACATATCTGTTGTCTGGTCTGTCTGGCGTTATCCGTCTCTGTGTATGTCTGTCTGTCTCTGTGTCTGTCTGTTTGTATCGCGTCTGTATATCCCTGTCTCATGCTCTCACCATCTATCCATCCATGCATCCATCCATCCATCTATCCATCCATCCACCCATCCATCTATCCATCCATCCGTCCGTCCATCCATCCATCCGTCCGTCCGTCCATCCATCCATCCATCCATCCATTCATCCATTCATCTATCCATCGATCCATTCATCTATACAGTCATCCTTCCTTGCGTCCCTTTCTATAATAATTATTTTATCTTTTGTTACAGGGACACTGCTGGTCAAGAGAGGTTCCGCAGTATTACGAGATTCCAATACAGGGCGACTAAAGTACGTACAACGTAATCGTCATCATCATTATCATCATCGTCGTCGTCATCATCATAATCAGCAGCAGCGTTATCATTATCATCATCATCATCATCATCATTATGCACTTAAATGCCCTTCGTCCACTTTTCGGTTTCTCAGTTTCTGACCTGTAAATAGCGAAACCGACATAATCATTAATCATTAATCACACGCTTTGACATGTTTGTTAAGTCTAAACTCAGTAATTAAAACCAAAGTCACAGACAGACAGACAGACAGACAGACAGACAGACAGGCAGACAGACAAGAAAGTCAAGACAGACACACACAGACATAGACATATAATTTTATGTGTTTGTGTGTGTTTGTAATTGTATGTGCTCTTGTTATAGCGCCCCTTCAAGGTCGCTACTCAGAGGCGCTCCCGTAGCGCAGGCACTGCGTGCGTGTAATGAGTAA